>JARDVA010074395.1:0-11877 GCA_030265315.1 Mopalia swanii
ATTGCAAATCTCTCTTCCGCTTTGATTATAAAATACATATAAAAAGCTTTTCAGAATACAGGTAAAATTATCGTCCAGAAATAATATTCCTTAACAATGGTATCTTTAGTATTTGATGGCCAGCTCCGCGTGTGCACTATAAATAACTACATCGATGCTCTAATTTTAGCCATTTAGATTCAACGCAATTATTATTATCATTAGATATGATTAAAAGAAAATTTTCTTGAAAGAGTGGACGAAACGCGTTGCTTGGAGGAGATCTAGATTTGTAATTGATGTGTATGCTTCAATGATAGAGGGATCAAATATTGTGATCTTGGACAAAATATGCCGACTTACTCTGACCTAAAGCCCGCGTCTTGAGCCCTTTTCTAATGCCCCTTACAAGGAAATATTCATATGAGGCTATTATTTAGACACCCTCTCGTTAGCCCGACTCGCTTATCTTTGCCCCAGCACTTTGAAATAAGAGCCTTAAGAAGCCGGGGTGTTAAAAGTGTCAACCATGTCACGAGGATCGAATCAAAATGAGTGAGCTTGAGGGTCTGGCAGTCGATGGCGATCCAGAAAGCTAGGGCAAATGTATCAATATTTTACAAGACGGTATGGCCAGGATAATCCCCATTTCTAGCCAGCTCGCCGGCCTGTCTGATAGACCCGACCCCACGGGAATTGACAGTGACTCACGGAAAGATGACCCAACAATTTTCACCACAAATTCGACTTAAAGCCCCTACTCTTCCTGGCAGATCGACTCACTGAAATGACAAGATTCCTCTGTGGCGCAGTACTATTGCAATCAATGCTATTAGAAAGCATTATGGGGTAATAAAAAGCACGCCATCACTACGCAATTGAAATGAATCTTGTATAAGTGACCAGTAAAAGAGGACAATTACAAAAAGATAAACATATTGAGTTTCGTATAAGCAGTACAATACAGGACTCGACTAGGTATTAGTTATATGATATATATCCACCTATTTAATCATATGACGTAATAATTAACTAGACTAGACAATTGTACACCAGGGGTTTTGCTGTAACATAATAAAGTCGTGGTTCCATTCGTACGGTAGAGACGTGGGTAAACCAAAAAAAAGAAGTAAGTGTATATCTGCCAAGTGATCGAACATCATACGTTAAATTGAAAATTAATAAACCACAAAAACAAATAAAAATCAGAAAAATATTTAGTGTAATAGCGGCCACATATATGTCTGATACCACAAGTACTCTTTTAAAAGTCGTATTTAAATGTTTATTTATTTATTTTTTTGTTCCCAGCTTTTGTAACAGATCTGGGGCCACTTTCACAAAACGTCGTACTAGAAATAAATATTGTACGATAAAATTACGTGATGTTAAAGAGTAGATTAAAAATATCGTACGATAATTATTTGTCGTACGACGTTTTGTGAAAGTGTCTCCAGATTTTCACTGACTCCATAGTTATAATCCTTGGTTTTCACTGATAAGTTTAGGTTGGTACAAGAGTAGTGTAACTTCGAAGAACGAAAGACTCATTTTGACTTAAAAAAGGTTGAAAAAAACAGTAAACAAGAAATAGTTACACTACTCTTGTATCATAGTTCTAAGCCTGTGGATATTATTTTAGGTTTGAAGTACACACAAACACCTACTGGCTTAATTTTTTTAGTCATGTTCTTCTCTTTGGAAGATTAAAAAGTTTCGCCAAATCAAATCTTATATGGTTCCGGTTAACGAAGAATATTTGTCACTTGTGAATTCATTTGCGTATGAAGATCAGCTAGACCTGGAATGAAAAACGCAAGGCCCGCTAATAGCCATTATTTTTTTAAATAAAAAAAATATATGACTAACTGAGCAAATGTGTTCTTTTTGTTTGTTGTCCATCTTTTAGGTTCGGTTTTTTCTATGACATTTTTTTCTATGAATATTTCAAAATATCTTGCATGCACTCGGACGATCGTCGCCTGTATGGAATGTATTTTGTTATATCAACCGCATGATAAACATATATAGTCCCTGTGGTGTTAACTGTTCACACTTTCCGTTTGTTTTGGAGTTCAAAACATAATGTACTACTGAATTAAATGTGCTTGATCTAAAGTTATATCACATATATTAGGTTTGTTTGAGCGTGTGAGTCGTCTGCACATGTCGGTGAATAGACTTCCGGCGAACAAAACCAACAATTTGAGTGTATATCCATACTTCTAGCACGGACGAGTCTAGTGATGATTTAGGTTATGTTCCAAATTCCTTGTCCAAATCTACAGTTGCACTCGTATTGAAATATTTGTTTTTCGGACAGCCTTACTTTGTGATTTTATAATGAAATGAAGCTGTACAGTGTACACACAAAGGCGCAACTGGCACATATTAAAAAGAAACACAGACCCACACACACATTGGGTCCGTAATAATCTTTATTTCTCGATTAACCTCTAAGTCAAGTTTGGCAGTGAGCATTACCGTTAAAGCTACTTTTGTGATTTGTTATATATTATTTTTGTTTCTATACCGTTTTAATTTAAATGGCCAGGAATTAATCAATGACAAGAACTAACACAACTCATGTAAGCTTCAAGGTGTATTTATTTTAATACTTTTCCGTCAAGACAATTGTTTGTTATTGACAAAATGCTTAAAACGTGTCATGTGATGCTGCCTGTGAAAGCCAGACACCAGCGGTTACAATTAGACCACGCATTTATTTTTAACAAATCTTTGTAAGATATATCGACACACTAAAAAACTTTATTTTCTACTTGAATATTTGTACAAATATAGCGTTTAGAATATAAAAGAATTTCCCACAATTCATAAATCGAGTTGCAATTCCAATATTTCATGTGCACACTATATATGACCCATTGCTCCTTAACCCGCCATAGGAATTATGTTGCATTGTGGGAAACGGGTGTGGTAAAGTATAGTGCATAATTCTTTCCGTAGGACCCGAGTTCTATTCGCGGCGGAGGTTAGTGGATTGTTCTTGCTATACATTTAGGAAAAATTACGCATTCATTCTAGTTCCTAATTTCAACTTAAGAAATTATCGATCGCTGTTTAAAAGGTTTGTATAAATCAGTTAAGCATTTTCTAATTTTTAACCCAAGTTTGTTTTTGCTTACAATTTTATGCAGAACCCTGCTTTATTTTAAATTGATCTCCATGTGATTTGTGTTTGTATCAAGTACCGGTATTATTTCCCATTAATTCGCAGAATTCACACCAGTTAATTATTAATACAGAGATATAAATCTTAATTGGCAATCAAACTAATTGATTTTCCTTTCACGGATTCACGCGCTTTCTAACTCCCTAATGCAAACCATCAAATATACCTCAATATATCACTAGATTAAGTATATAATCACCTAAATACTTTTATCTATATGCACTTAATTAAATATTTATAGAATCTAAACAGTGTGGAAAAGTTGAAATCTAATTACTCCAAAGCTGAATTGCCCTTCTGGTTGCACAGCAATATGCCCCTACCTTCATTTATCAAAAAAACACAACCGTAATTACGGCTTTTTCTAAAACAAAACAATATAGTGAATTTATACTTTAAATACAATACTACACAATTTTAGATAACGAATATCCAAACTTTGAGAAATATCCATGCACATAAATCAATCAAAATGCGGCCCTATCTATAAACTTTATAAGAATTGGTGTAATAGTACTTTTTTAAACCCATGTAATATTAGCTATATAACTGTATTAAAGATAGGCTACTATACAAAAACAAATGATCGACCGTCAGTCAGTCAATCGACCAGTCCAGGGCCCCGATATATAACGTGCACAGTGCACTCATTATTTATGCTGTACTATAATGCTAGGGAGAGGTGAAAGCCTACTTGCGCTTAGACATTCATGTCCTGAAAGTTCATGAGATAATTTGAGATAAAATGTCGGCTAAACATCTAGAAATCGAGACATGAAGTGGAACCATTACAATAGTTCCAGTCGGAGGGCTCGATATCATCAGCGGTCTATTCTTTCTCCGCACCCCCAGTTTTATACTCAAACATACCCTTGATTAACCCCAACGCCCCAGGCCGCCATCTTTTACCAGAGCGATCAGAGCACACAAAAAGCATTACATGAGCTTTTCCCAAATGGAATGTAAGAGTAAATATTGATTTGCCAAATGAAAAGCACACAAAATAGGGAGGTTGTAATATTTCCTCGTCCAGTTCCCTTCATAAAATATGTAGAGGGGTTTCGGATGGAAAACTGATTAAAAAGCTTTAGCTGGGTGTTATTATAGGGTACCCATCTACCAGCAGACATCGTATTAGTTGATGGGTCTGGTTGATGTGATATTAATGGTTTGGCGATTTGGAGATGCGCGGCAGACGACCAGGCTGATGGACGGAGAGCACCTGATCCAAACCGCGCTGTCGTCTGCCTCCTTTATAGCGCGCATCGCGTGTCGTCTGCTTCCACCAGTTTGCTCCCCATATCGAATGACACTGTTTGAAATTAGCAGATTGATAGATATGAGACTGGGGTCGATATAAGTGGTAATCCAATAGGGTGCTGCTTTTTTCTATTGGGATATCTCAAAGGAATTTTCTTTCAGTAATAAAGATTAATATTTTTCGCACGTCAGTGATATTGTAGACCGGCAACAGCGATGTTAGAATCACGGACAAACGTGAAATAGATTTACAAAAAACGTCCAAGGCATATATACGGCTGTTCACATATTCAACCCCCTATAGTTACAAGTTCATCTCATTGACTCATTCTATTTTGATTATTTGACAGTGAGGGACAAACTGTATATTTTGCGTTCGGTTCACCATATGTCGTCCGATTGAAGATCCAAAGGTAGGGACTCAGCTGCGGGGCAAGCGTGTCACGTGACGCTGAACCCGCCTAATGAGACAATGGGAAGGGCTAGCACATTGTTTCTCAATCAAATTACCCGCCGGCAGTCGCCAAAGCTTTGAATTACCGCAGTAAAATTGATGACTTCTTATTCGACGTACAAATTTACAGAGCAGGGTATCTCAAAGGCGCAATACATCGGCGGAAATTGTGACAAGCCGTTGAAATTTGATAGGGCCGATAACGGATGCTAATGACATTTACAATCTGCCAGCGTAAAAAGAAACACAGACAATAATGTGTCCAAATATTATTGTTATATCTCTTTACTCAGAAGTGTGGCCGCTAGTGAAAACTATTCTGCACGGTTGGCATAGTAAACACTGTTCAGTAAGTTGAACTATTGTAGGCTATGTTTATACAGGATTATACAAATGAAACGATCTGATCATTAACAAAAATTATATACGTAGAGGTAAAATTTCACATTTGAGTTGAGCACAACAAAATGTAAGGCAAATGAGAATGAACCTATTTGAACAATACTATTAACATATAAGAGTAAATTGACAACTCAAAGGAAAGACAAACAATTCATTTTAATCATATCTTAATGAGCATACAGTCCTAATCTATATCCCCTATGCTAAAAACGAGTCACGATGAATTGGTAACCTTTGGTTTAAGTATATATTTACCTTACTTCTACTATAAGTTTATCTCAATTTGATCACCTGTCAACAATTATCTTTTCCAGTCTGTTGTGGACTGTCTGTCTAATGAGATTTTACATTAAACTTATAAATATGAATATTAATTCTTGTGACAAGGGAAATGTTTGCCATTTTCCGTTTCCCGGTTACCTAACGCCATACACATAGCCCAACTGATCTCTCTTCCGGTTTGGCTGAACGACGGGACATATGCGTGTTTACTCATGAGGAAGCATGATGCAAATCTGATCAACCAAAAAACATTTTGGAAAACATGTCTCATGGTAGCTCGTCAGGTAGTGCAGCCCAAGGCACGGGTCTAGGTTCATTCTCCCGATTGAGACTTTGACTGCCGTTTCTACACCACAGTTGGAATGGATAGTTGTAAAAAGGCCCTTGGATAAGACACTGAAGAGCATTGTACAAACCACCAAAGATATACGAATCTGCACTTGTTATTTTTTCTGTTTATTTACTTTGTCTATGATTTTCTTTGCTAAAAACTTGTTTTCTCTTTATATTACAGGACAAGAATACACACGGCTATCTGTTTCAGTACTGTAAAAGATCAACACTATATATTGCTTGTGTATCGAACACACATGGGGCTCTGATCAAAGACTAGCTTTCATTCCGTTCGTGTGACCTAAATTAGATTGCACTTTACTTGTAAACAAGCTCTATTAGTCAGGCCCAACACCTGATAATTGCAAGAAAAATCTCTAGAGAGTTACAACAACAAGGGAGGTAATGAAGCAAGGTTTAGACAGAGACAGAGGTGGCGAACACTACAGAAAATCAAAGCCTTTTATCAAGAGTAGTTTGTTTGTGGCGCGTCCCACGAGAATGGTTGTCTCTCTTACATTTCTCTATATGCATGTTTCATGGGCTCTAGTTGAATCCTAATATTTCGTGATTTTATTTATCTGATTCTTTACTTTACTGGGCTCATGTTGCCGCTGCTCGGAAATACGGCAGCAGTACATAGAACAAAGACGAACCAGTTGCATAAATGACCCAGCTACGAACAAAACTATAAATTAACATGAATACATTACCTTTTTTCCATGATAATAAAAGCAAAAAGACATCAAGAAAGTTAAAACCCGTTAACCATTGCTCTGTATTATTGCGACATAACCCGTTCCACTTTCAAATAGGAATAAACCAACCAGCAGAAACAGATATGAAAAATGACTTCAACAATTAACGAAAGCATTTTTTTTTTAAATAGGCCTACCTAAAGTGTATAATATATACATAGAACTCCAATAAAAGGCAAACAAATCGTTAATGGGTAGACGTAAATCTGTTAGACTCCTTGGGTAGACTTTGAGAGAAAAAAAAACAGAAATGCCAAGACGAATCCCTTGTCTATTCCATGGTACATTGTTTAAAGTTGAATATCTTCCCAGGAGGACTATACACCTTTTGACTTGAAATCTTTAATCCCGGAGTCAAACCACGCAAAGAAACAAGGGTTTTTTATCAAGAAAGAAAAAGGAGAGCATTAATCGCACAGAAAAGCTTCACGGCCTCCGTAGAAGATTTCATTTTCCCGAAGGGACTGACAACAGACGGGAAGTCATTTGTAAAATTCCTAATCGTGTCTCTTAAACCCCTTGAACACTACGTTCCTTCTAATTGTACACTGGTATCATTTACCCAACCGACAGCTTTCCATTCTACACAAATTTCAGGAACGGAACACGAAAAGAGCTCTCTAGTCTCAGGAGGTTACTTTGGTATAGAATTACTCTAGCTTGTTGGAAATGAATTTCCGAATAGACCTAATAGTGTCTACAACCAAGTAAGAGAGAGACAGCGTGAAAAAAAAATACACAGAGATGTTAGATGTATAAACTGCAACAAACTACAGATTTGGTATTCGAACTTATATCAATAGACCAGACTCCGAATTATCTCTTTTTTTTTCTCATTTATTGTTTTTAAAAATATTTAGTGTGATATTTTTTATAAAACCAGAATATTGGAAATCGGAGAATTTGATTTTCTATACACGAGACACAAACTCTAAAAGTCTTAAGCTGTTCTCTATTATTGTAACTTATATGTCATTATATATCCAGTACATAGGCATACTGGTCTATTTACACTTGTTCGGTTATAGTGTTGATATGTTTGTGGGAGTATATACACCACTGTCATATCAGTGAAATAAGATTAAATGCGGCGCAAAACGCATCTCTATCAACGTTATGGATGGCGACATCTCTGTGTAATGATGAAAAAGTTTAAATTTTATTGCAAATATTTTGACATGTAAATTAATTTGAAAACGATCTCTGAAATGATCAAGTTGTCATAGATTTAAGCAAATATTTTAAATATAAAATTAAAACTGATACTAAAGCCTTGTGAAAAAACGTGAATCTGTGGAATCATTTTCTTCACTTTATATAGATAGAAACATTAGCGCTCTCTATACTAATGTATATACAAACACTCGGTTTAGAAACGACATATTGTATATTTCAAAGTTTCGGCGTTAACATTTATGCACAGTAAGATTAAGTATCGCCGACAAATATCAGTTCTAAACGGCAAGATCTGTTTCTAATCTGTCTAATTGGAAGTCGATAAAAATTACCTCAGCCGAAAATATATCGCAAACAGTTTTAAGCTGATAACGAAAGTAATAAATACGGCTTCTACTGAAACATGAACTGATCAATCCGCACAATTTTGGGCGATGCGAAATTGGCTGTGAATTTCGAGCAATAAAAAGCGAACAAACACACCTGGTTGACGGCTACTGATTTCAGGTTTATCAGCTTCCGGTTTCTATTACAGTTTCTTATATTCTTTTTTTTTGTGGTTGGATTTAATGTTGTTAAATACTCTTCAGAATAATTGACAATGTTAGATACACACGGTGTAATACATATTAACATTAGACATTTGCCGTATGTTCAGGAAACTAACAGCTGTCTGGAATCACAAAATTTTATATATTTGACTTTAACTTTGACTGATGGAATTGGCAGTTGTGGTTTAGCGATAACAGGCCTATCCCCGTACATCTCTTATATAGCCCTACGTTCTACACAAAGAACACAAATTCTCCTCGCCAAAATCTTCAACAAGTCTCTAAGATAATTTAAAACAAATTGCCATTGTTTTTTGATGTAGCTTCTCCTTTCTCTCAAAATATGCATGCACAATTCTTTCTTTTTTCCCAGTTATCTGGGCGATTTAAAATACAAATCTATTCTTTTATTCCTTATTTATAACATTCTGGGCGAACATAAATATATAAAATAGAAGGGTTTAGTATTTCTATTCACGTTGTTATATGTGTATGAATAATTATTATTTCGTCAAAGTAAAACGATTACTCAATAATGCCATGCGGGAAAAAAAAAAGAATCTATATGTAATCAATTTCAAGCGCTTGCGTCAACACCAAAATACTGATGATTGTATCGTCTAGCAGTTTAACTTTGAGCGACACTGAAGGGATCAGAGCGCCCTCTTGTGGTATGAACCGAAATGACACCCTGTTGATGAGTGCGCCCCCTGTAGGCCGAACTGTGACCTGACTGACCGAGGGCCGCGGACCGAAAACAAGATGCAATCCAGACGCTATTAAATATTCACGATGTCAGTTTCGGTAGTTCATTTCAGCATCTACATTTCTCGCTTCCATCTCTATTTGATTTGTGTCTGGGGATTCTTTTGACATTTCCCAAATTCCCCAGACTTACATGAAACAGGCAAGTCGTAAATGCGGTATCATGTTAGCGATAGACTTGCCACACTTCGGTAGGATAAATCATCTAGAAAGAGCGGGCTTAGTTAGCACAGGTCGACACTTTCTATCCCTTATAGATTGTACTATCTTTGCTCGAGAACTTTTTGACAGCCCTCAAGTGGCGGAACTTAACTTAAAGTCTGCATTAAACTCCCTCAGTCCAGTTGGTCTCTATCAGCCCGTGTAAGATTACTTAACACGTTTTCAGTATACACCTCTGAATAATAAACGTATGTATATATGTTAGCTGCTGACAGAAAACTAGGGAAAAACAAGTCACTTAATTAGCAAGCATATTAAACATCGCAATACAAAAACAAAAAAAAACCCAATCACATTTCTGATTATTTCTCCACACATTAAGTGTTGTTCAAATGTGTGCTTTTTGTAATACTTTTTAAACATTAAAGGTCATTCCAAAGTTTCTTCTAATACACCAATGAAATAATGTTAATGTTTTCAATAAAAGTCAAAGTTAATTTCCTATACATTGGGATTGTGTGCATCAAAATGTTGTAAAACCCATTCTTTAGGATTTACAGTACATGTTTAATATATTTAGTAAGGTTAACGATGGGGTTTAAATCTAAAAGTGAGTTCACCGTGAAGCTTCAAGGAAATAAGAAAAGTCCAGAGTGGATTTTATTATTCATTTATTAATTTATTTATTATCTATTTGTATTAATAATTTGTTTATGGGGTTTGGGGGATATAGTCCAAACCCTGTTATATATTAACTTTATGTAAGGTTAGATTTGCCCATCAAAAATAATTTTTGTTCTGTGTATATGTATTGTAATGCTGAGGGATAACATTGTGGTTACCTCTACCGGTATTTATATTAGGATTTCTGGTCAGAGAAAGGGGAGGGGGCGGGAGTTCAGCCGACAGAGCTCCAGAGGCCCGCGGCAGAGAGATAAGGCATTTTCATCAAGGTAGAGGGTGCGCTTTTTTCTCTACGGATAGCACCGACACAGGGACATTGTGTGTGTATGTTTTAACAAAAATTTACCCACAACTGTGTTTGAGTGTTTGGGTTATTATGCTTATCTGTTTCTGGGAAATATATATTTTTATTGTAGAAAAGAAAATTAATTGTATAAAACGTAATTGAAGGACATGGGCATGTGTAATTATTATTAATTCATCAAATGTTGATATTTATCGTAGAATATATTGTGTATTAAATAATATTAGTGAAATACTTCGTTGCATATGACCAATATAAAATTCATCCAATCGTAACAGTGTTACATTTTTTAATTCATTTTCCTTACAGAATATCAATTTTGTATTAACCCAAAGTGTAAAGGCCAATGAGCTGTCGACTCTTCGCTCCTTAAACCATCATAACGCTCATAATAATAAATCGCATCATGGGTGGTGTTTAAAATGAAATCATCTTTCGGGGGGCAACCTTTATTAAAATTCTCTCCTCAAACACACGGAATATCAAGGGAAATAAGAACGTGAAATATTACTGTGAATTATTTACATGTCCGACACTTTTAAATTGTTTGTCAAAACTTGAAAAAAATCTTCATAAAATATGTATTAGTTTAATAAACCTTTTTATGAGAAGGGATCAGAGTTATTTATTTTGTGTTTTTCAGTTACTCGCGAAAGAAATAAATTATAAAAATAACCGTATAGCTGTGTTTTTTAATTCACCTTTATTTTGAACTTCACGCACATGTCTTTTAATATGTAGCATATTACATGCATTTGTTTTGTCTGCATATTTATAAGATCTTTTTTTCTTCTCTGTCATATAGAGTTAAGTTTCTCACGTTATCTATTTTATTTTGAATTTTGATTTACACATAAATATTATAGACTTCTTTTTAATGTACTCGGTTTATTGCATTTATATACCCGTTAAAAAAACACCAACAATTTTCCTAAAGAAGATCACCGGCTATGGCTATTGCCAAAAATAATAACTGTAAATTTCAAATGGAAGTTTTTACATTGCCAAGACTCGCTAGTGGTAATAGATCACTTTTGACAAATGTATACATCAATTTCGGTTGTTGATTTCCCAGACGTATCGGGCCTGAAATAAGTGTATAGGAATAGAGATGGTGAATGACCTATATTTTAGAACTAGACAGATTATTGATTCAAGCTATTTAGTGAGCTGAGCGGTTTGAGACATGTAATTATATTGCTAATGTTTCCATGATGTGTCCCCTCAATATTTTACAAAGCTATGGTCGCCATTATCTGCATATATATATACTACTAACTTACATGTGTGCAGTGTATGTTACAGACAGTTACAGACACATCAAGTTACATCTTTTATATATAAAACATTCATAATATGAATAGTGTTATACACATGTGATTTTAGTGTTTTCTGCTTAAAAAAACTAACCTTTAACTAAACGTAATGCCATCGTTTTTACTGTTTATACGTACGTACGTACAAACAAACGAGCGTGCGTGCGTGCGTGCGTGCGTGCGTACGTACGTACGTACGTACGTACGTACGTACGTACATACATACATACATACATACATACATACATACATACATAC
>JARDVA010075167.1:0-11864 GCA_030265315.1 Mopalia swanii
AGAAAAGAGGAGCTTTCTGTTGCCCTGGTGTTCTCAGAGCTAAAGGGAAACAGGAAGCTGATCTGCTTGTACGTTTTTTTTTGTCTCCGTCGTCATATAAGTGAAATACCCTTGAGCATGACGTTAAACACCAATCAAACAAAATAAATTTCCTACAATGGAAGCACCAGTGTAACTTACTGCCATCATATAAGTGAAGTACCCTTAAGCACGGCATAAAACACCAATCAATGAATCAATTATTTTCATTAATGAACTTTTATGCATTCAAAAATCAGCTAAGCGTCTGCAAAAGCAAATGTTAGGCTATCTCACAACATTTTTGAGGACTGATTTCAACATTTTGCTGGAAAAGATTACAGCACAGGGCTGTACATGTACTACATATTGACCCCAGGGATTGGTATGAAGATTGCAGCACAATCATGTTTTCAGATAAGGAGACAACCTGTAGTTTTAATATTTTGCTTCTCATTCCCTTTTATTGCCTGAATTGTTATTATTTGGTGGTTTTTATATGGTTTTACTGAAGTACTATTGATTTTCTGCGTATAGATGATGACCGCACTGCCCTGTCCCCACCTGTAGAAAGCACATTGGAGAGAGAATTAGAGCTAGTGAGAGGAGCCATATTCAGTTCAGAAACAGATGCTGGAGAATCTAGAGACAAGCAGTTTCAAGAATTCTCAAAGTTAAGAGCTAGACAAGAGGAGCAGGTAAACAGATTATCCAAGACACGGCAGAGATTGAGAAAGGTAAGCATGGCTAAGGTTCTGCTTTATTTATGGATGAGGGCTACTAAGTTTCCCAGTTGAATATATTTTCTCCGATATTGAATTTTTTTTCCATCGAATTTGAATCTTTTTGACTTGAAATCGAATATGTGTTTCTTAAAATTGGAGGATATAGCATATTTTGGGGTCAAATTCAATATTTTATTTCTAACAACTCGTGGTGATATATCTTATCTGTAATCAGTGACACATATTTCCGCGAGAAAAAAAGGTAAACAAATTTACTTCCTTTTATCGCTTAAGCAGTTGATATATAACAGGAAGTTAGATAAATTATGCCTTCATACAATAAATTATGTTTTACTCTGAAGATGTGTATGGGGTTATATTTTTGAATTGATTGTAAATCTGATATACATGTAGGTTAATCTGTTATTCATTATGCTTTCTTTCTTCCTTTCTTTAGGAGAATGAATTACTGAAGGTCAATTTGAGAGACTCTAACAATTTGAGGTGGAATTTACAGAAAGAAATTGAAACTGTTCGTATTGAAAGTGAATGCAGACTCCAAAATGCTGATGAAACGAAGCAGCGTCTAGTGAAGGAGTTGGATTCCCAAAGAATTAAACATGAAAAAGAAATGGTAAGATCAGTTTAGTTTTAGAATTTTAAATTTAGCCGCTTGTGGCTGTTTCTCAGTATCATGCCCTCTGACTAAGGGCAGTTTGTTTGAAAAGTAGCGATGCTGTCTTTACTTAGCGCTGGAGGAAAATTAACTTTCCAACATTATGGAAACGCTTCACATCTTGGTTGTGCTAGTGTCAAGTATTCTTGGAATACACAGCCATCATATGAGTGAAATTATATACCCTTAAGCACGGCGTAAAACACCAATCAATCTCAGTATCACATTCTGTGGCAGAAAATTAAATTTTGAATACATGTAAATGTATATCAGCTGATTTGAATGAATTGCAATTATTAAGCCACATGGACCCGTTCATTTCGTTGAGAACAACGTAGGTTTGGTTTAATCTCTTTATTAGACCCGAGGTAGCTTTATTTGATGTCCTTGTATTGTCTTGTGATTGTTGCCAGTGGTGTCAAGGGTGATTTTCAGTCATCCATCCTCTGGGCTGAAATGATAATATACATGTATGAGTGAAATAACCTTAAGTATATGTGTTAGGGGTCATTGCTACTAGCCTTTTCGATTGGCTCCTACAAATTCTTCCCCCAACTTTTCAATGCTACAAAATTGTTCAGGGGTCTAATTTGATAGAATTTGATTTTTTTTCTAAGTTTCACAAAAACATTTCGACGCTTGTTACTTATGCAAATTAAAAAAATTAACTAGGTGAGATATAAACTAAAAGTCTAAAATATTACAAATGTCGATATCTCTGAATAGATAGACAACTGGAAATATGCTATGTTGTTTTAATGGTGTACAGGTTGAAGAGATTAAATGACACATTACCTGTACAAATATACTGTTAAAGTTATATTAATGTTATGTCCGATAAATAAGGTGTCCGAAATATAAGAAAATTTATGATATAGGGATAGCCTTACCAGCCACAACTAGACTGTTATAAATTATCCCTTTGTTTCTAGAAAAGATAACATATCACCCTGTCATATATCGGAGATAGTGTATAATCATACAAGTCTAAACTCCTTTTAAACTGCATAATACATTTTAGAACCTGCTGTCTAAATATAAAACTTGTACGTATTGAACTTACACAAAAGCTTCACATGTAGTTTTTTCACATGCCTATGACCTAAAGTATGGTGTAAAACTCCAATAGAACAAATCCATTCCAGTGACCTAGATGGAAGCTCCTCAGTCATCATGTCTTATGAAATTAATGAAATTTTTCTTGTTTTTTTTTTCTTTCTGCAGGCAAGGGCAAGTAACTCTCCAGATAATCAAGATCTGAGGCTGCGTCTTCGTCATGTGGAAGAGCTTTGTGAACAGTATCAGAGAGAAAATCTTTGGTTGAGAGAGGAGCTCAAACAAATATGTGGGGAGATGACCTCAAAGTCTATGGACAAATTACATCTCCTTAACAAGGCAGGTATGAAAATCCACGACAATGGGCGAATTGCGGGTCATTCTCCGCGTTCTAACGGCAGCAGTAGTGGGGGAAGTCCTAAGAGATCTTCACCAACAGAACGACATCGTCAAATCATCTCGTTACCTGATCGGCGTCACACGATTGCTCTTTCCGATACCGTTCAGGTTTCTTAATTTGTTATATTACTACGCATGGGAACTTTGTTTACAGCATATAGTGCCATATGGTTGCGTCAAAGTAGTGCAGGCGCAGGAATCCAGGTGTGAACAGTCAGTGTTGACAGCAGCAAGGAACTAGGGCTAGGCTTCCAAGTATGCAACAGCCCACGATCGTCCGTCGTAAAGCACCTGGTACCTGATTGGTGGATAAGGAGTTCACGTATAGATTTATTGTTCACAGCCACTATCTGTTCACTTGTGTACAAGGTGTTTTTTCCTTCCTTATTGTAGGTGCACATTCTGACTGTTAAAATCCACTGTGTGATTAAGTGATTGGACACTGTTCAGTTTGGATTTGTTTTCTCATGTTTTATATTATTATGTACTTGTATATGTATTCTTGTGAGCTAACTGCCGTCAAAAATGGGTGGTCGCACAAATTATCGCTAAGCAAGGACAGTAGATTGAAATATGTTACGGGTCTTCATTACATCAATTATTGTGATTATTTCTGATATTTTTTTTTTGTCTGATGTTCTTCATATGGATTATACTATTGGGCTTGAATTCATTGCTCTTTTGGGACTCTTTCCATGTTTAATTTTGAATTGTCATTTTTTTATTAATACATTGTTTTAATCATTTATTTGAATACACAGTTTGCACATATAAGGAAATGTTATTGTCACTCAGAATTTTTTTTTTTTTTTCATCAGTCAACATATTGCCTAACAATGCTTTTTTTTTTAAACACAAAGACAGAGCATTTTGGTACCAATTAAATTTCTACTTGAATTAAAAGAAAATGTAGAAGATGTCAGTCTTCCGCTTTTGGCAAATCTTCTATTTCCATTTATGTATAATTCTAATTGAATGTTTTGGCTTCACTATTTATTATTTTGGCCTGGAAGAAGGCAAATATTGAATATAATCTAAGCTGAAATATTATTTTTATTTCTTTCTGAAGCATCCATTCCATGATGCTGATAAAGGAAACTCTTATCAACCAGTGTGAATAAGATATATTTGTAATTTACTGTGGGCTAATGATTGACTCTTTTGTGTCTGATTTTTTTTGTTAACATTTAACCCACTCAGTGTGTAAGGATAGCACCACTACTGTCCGTGCCCTCAGTGGTAATACCTAAACCAAATAATTTTTTATATATTTTATTTTCTCTCAGAAACAAGACATTTTCTAAAAAAAAAAATTCTGAGAAGCAAAGAACATTTTCCTCCTGTTCAAATGTAACTGTCTTATGTTGAAATGAGTTCTACAAAATCGACACTTTCCTACGTCTAAGTGTGATTTTACACCAAAATTAAATTTGTGTAAATTTTGAACATTATAGATGCGATATAGATTTTACTTGTATTTGTTAATAGGCTATTTGTTAAGTTTTGTGAATAGCATCATTTGTGAAAGGCATTAAAAGTGCATGCATATTGTGTTGAAGTGACATTTTGTAAAAGTTATTTCTGATGTTCTGAAGCACTAGAGGGTTAATTATAATACCAGAGTTTGGGGGACGATTTTCATACTATTTTGAGGTTTTAGCATCTGTACCACCAGACAACAGAAACTCAATCTTTTGCATTACTTGATACACCATCCGACTTGCCTACCTGGTGTATTCTGGAGTATTTTGCACTTATGTTTAATGAACCAAGAGGCCATTAAAATACACAATAAAATTAAATTTCTATGCTATGTTTTATCACAATTTTTTTTTTTTTTACACAGTCATTTTTTCTAGGTTAGGCAGGTTGGCAATATACTGTTTTTGCCCAACATGGACCAAACTTTTTTACATCGACTTTTGATAAGGGCATGATGTTTGCTAAAGCAGAGAGTTCCTGGTGGCCTGGTAATCTTAGATACAGGGCGCAGGATGAAGACAACCTTTTTTTGATGTCTTTGAACTGCCCCCTGCAATATGTTCTGCCTGGTCAATGATGCCACCAGGGCTTGTTCCTGCCAGCCATTGGGCTGCTACAACTCATATGAGTCTGTGAAATAACCCTAAGAACGGTGTTAAACCCCAATCAAACAAACACAAAAACTGCCGCTGTCTTAGATTGCTGCAAGATTGAGATTTAGTTGCCTGAAGGTACAGATGCAATTTCTCGCTCGTTAAAACTGAATACTCGTCTATTTTAGATATGTAATATAATAAATGGATCAGTACATGTATAGGAATAAATGTGAAGGTGATAGGTTCGTGTGAATGGATGGCTGAGGTAATTATAGTATATGTACAAACTACATTACAGTCGCATGCCTGTTGCACAATTTTGAACATTTTTTTTTTCAACAACATTGATATTTTACAATTGTACAACTTTACAAAAAGGGTAGAAATAGATGTGAGATCAACAACAACGTTTTCTAACTCTTTGACATTTTAGGCAAATAATCATTAGTACTGGGCAAATGAAAAACTTTTCCCAGATGCCAAACCTAGAAGGTAGTATCTTCAGAATACACTAACTTAATAAGCTTGAACTTGCTAGATAAAATAAGTTAAAAGTCTTCTGGGAGAAGCGTAACACAGACAAACTGCTTTTCTCTTGTTGTGGACCGTGTGAATTAATTGTCAAAAGTAAGTGTTTGGTTTTACAAGACCAGCACTATATGTTGATGAGAAACTATAAAGGAGCTTGAATATTACAAAATAAGGCGACAGTGCGAACGACTTCATGCACTTCGATGCAACTGTCTGTGATAGATGCTATTACAAATTAATTAATTGCTCATCGTTAACTTTATTGGCGGAAAGCTGGGGGTTTTCTTTCTACAACGGTGAATTTTGATATGTCAGTTTGCTAAAATAGTGATTGTAGATACACGCATTTCCTCTATTGAGACTTCTTTATGCATCCCGTTATTCAGGAGTTTAGAACTATAACAGACTGTTTTGATGGAGAATTTGTGCAGTTTTAGGTTTGAAAAATCTGTACAGTTTCCATTAATTCATTCTGGTACTTTATTAGAGTGGACCAATGTTTTCTAGTAATTACACTACTATTAGGAGAATAAACCATTTACAATCAGTTTTGTGCAAAAGACTTTGATCAAATATTGAATACTTGTGGTGGGTTGGTCCTTAATGTCTGTATGTTTTCTTCATATAACTGCATGTTTTTCAATCATCTTACAAAGTAAGTGATGTGTACAGTTTCAGACTTTAAGTGGTTTAATTAAAGTATAATATTTCTAGAGAAAACTGTCTAATACATTTGAACTAAATGTCAATTTCTAGCTCTTGTATTTCAGCGATTTTCATCAGTTAAGTCAAAATTTGGTGTCAGAAGTGGGATTCAAAAATGGACACACAACAGAAATAATGACTTAGTTTTTCATACTTTCGTTTGGTACAAACACAATTGTTTGCCATGATATTTGATTGGTTAAATTGACCATGAGATTTGATTGGTTCACGTTTCTTGGAAACAGGCCAGACAGACCGTCTGTCCAAAGGTCAAGTTATGTGGCTTGACAGGTCAGTCTTCTATCATTTCATCCAAGGGAATGCAAGTTATCACTACTTAAAGATAGAAACAATATATTCTGAAATCTCGTTTTTAATGAATTGTTGGATTTTTGGTCGTCTTGCAAAAAATAAATTATACAAAGCTAAATATTGTTTACAACAGCAAGACTTTGTTTAGAAAGTTCAATTTTCAAAACTGGATATAACAAAACTTGTGCTAGTTTCCTTTTTTGTCACAAAGGTAAATTATATAAATTTTGATTTTGTTTTATTATCAATTTTCCCGGTTTATTGTATCAGTTTTTTTTTGTTTATGCATTGCGCTGTTATCACCCGGTTATTACTTCTAAGGTGTACTAACTAATTCCTCAGATTGTAAATAGCTCATAGGCAAACAAATAACATGTATATTGACTTTGGTACATGATAGTGTTGTTATGGTGACAGTTATAGAAAAGAGGTCGTGTTTTGTAATGTCTGGTTTAGTTATAGCGGAATTATTCTGTCACATGTACGTTTTTTTTAAAACAATTACAGCATAGTCTTCCACTTACTGAATTACCTCGTAAGTTTAAAATCTACATGAACACAAATTCTAAAGTGCAGCGTCTGGGGGTTTGGGAAGCATTTGCCAGGAATTTATGATCTAGTTTGAAGTGGCATGTCTTTCAAAGCATTGCGAGCCTCAATATTTGCTCATGTATCACGGTTAGCTAATTGCAATTCTCAAAGAAATTCTCGAAATCAAATTTCTCCTCCATTTTCGGCGGATACATTTTTTTCTAACTCGTAATCACATTTCACAATGCAATCCTGATCCTGTGTGAATGTAGCTGCTCTGATACTGGCAATGTGTGGAATTCGTTTCTGCAATGGCTGCAATTAAAGCAGACTTGAGGATTCTCATAAATTCATGACAAAAAATCAAGATGGGGCTGTTTTACAATGCCACACTGTCTTCTGTGTACTTTTCTTTGATATACCTCATTTCGTAATACTGTGGTATGTACAATAATCGGGCTCATAGCGTTTACAGTCCAATGATAGACTCTACTTATCGCATTTTATTTACAGTTTGATATTAATTGGCCAATAGGTTCACCTTGAAATAGGTAGCTTGAAATAATGGACGGACTTGATTTGAAGAACTTCTTGACTTCTAAGATCTGGACAGCAGGTGGTTGCTGTGATGCTTACAAAGCTATTCGGCCACAGCTAGATACCGAACTCTGGGTGCACCTTACATTAATCTCGATCTGTCTTGACTGGCAATTTTTTCCAGTAATGTCGAGCGTGTTTCCTTCAGCTTTTGGATAGCATGCCGTCATGTGGACGAAAAAACGCCATGTACGGCACCCAGACACACAGCCATGCAATTGAAAGTTAAGGACATTTATTCTAAGCTACCAATTGGCTATTGTCGTTATCTACCTCTAATGGGTACAATTTTAATGTCTTCAATCTTCCTTGGGTACGGTTGTACGAGAGGGTTATGTTAACCACAGTGTTTTCCAACACATTTCTTCTGGTTTCTCAGAAGAGTCAGAAGTTAATTTAAAATATTATGTTTTGCTTTAGCTGGATAACTAAAACCTGGTTCACACGCCCTCTGGAAACCACAAAACCCATTCTGTATGAGTAATGCCTGTAGCAATCATGTTTTTTTGGGGGGTCAAAGCGTGAATATGCTTCGGAAAATTAAATTTAAATTTAAATTTTTCCGATCGCTCCAGTAAGAAGTTGTTGCTTTTCTGATGTTATATTAGAGTACAATACTGATTGGACATACTGCTTTAAGCTTTCAGTGGCTCTTTTGCAAAATTGTCTGTATGCAAATTAAGTAATAGCCTTTACATTGTAACGAATAAATCTTGTCTTAATCTTTTTGCATTGTATGTAAGAATCCTTCATGAAGAATTCAGTTTCCAAAGTACACCTTACTCAGTTTCTAGCTTTCTTTTGGCACTCCCATACTGACCATAGCCAGAAACGCAATACGTACGAAAAGCTCCGCATGTGTGTTTCATCTTACTCACTGAAAGGGACAAAGTCCAATAAATTGTAGCCTTGACCAGTCATCCGGGTGTTTTGTAATTTTTCACCAGAAGATGTAAAGCAAATGCATGTAGCGCTGTTGTAGAGTATGTTTTCAAACAGTCTGTCATTAGTATGATGCTGAGATTGTTTCTATCGATGGTAGGTGTATGGTAGAGTTTGCTTCAAGTTTTTTATGCACGGCTTTTTAATAAATGCCCATCACGCTATGCTTCAGATTGAATTTTTTTTTCAATTGATAGCTAGCGAATATCGCTACGTTTACATCCATTGGAATACGCTTTTCCGGGAGTCTATGGCCTTCTGACTTTTTGCAATGAAAACAATTTCGCTTCCATTAAGACACCTGCAATTCACCCTTCAACAAAAGAACCATTTTAGTAAACTAACCTTAAACGCGAT
Organism: Mopalia swanii; assembly: GCA_030265315.1. Lineage (NCBI taxonomy): Eukaryota > Metazoa > Mollusca > Polyplacophora > Chitonida > Mopaliidae > Mopalia > Mopalia swanii. Next base: position 8,928 of record JARDVA010075167.1, read on the forward strand.
CACAGCAAGCTACAAAATACGATTGAGTAAAAACATTGGTATTCCAGCTGACCTGCATATTGATGGTTCTTGAGAAGTAATGAATCATATAATTACGGCTATGTTGTAAATACTACGTTTTCTGTCAAATTATGGCGTATTTGTTAAATTTGACTAGTTTCAACGTTTGTCATACTGTCACTTCGCTTCTGCTTGCTGCTGTTGCTGACATTTAAAAAGCATAAATCAAGAAGGGTAATCGGAGTCTTATATTATACAAGGCGAACATCTTTCACCGGTTAGCTACATCTGTAAGATTTATTAACCGGTGAAAATTTTGAAGGACGTTTTGTATTAAGAGTGAAAGCTGATCATGTAATATCTGGTGTTAATACAACTCGTCAGTCACAGGTGTTCTATTGCTCCTTGAAGAGATGTGCAACCATCCTCTCTGTCACTTTGAGCTGGCTCTGTGTCGAAACGGAGCCATTCTAACAGGTACTTGGCCATATCCAAGATTTCACCCGCATTAATATTTTACAAGTTGTTGACGTAATGTACTGAGCTTTGCTTTGTGTGTGTGGGCTGCACTGGCATTCAGCTCTCCGTTCATCGCCCTTCTTCAAACCTGCTATTGCCCCTACAGCTCAATCTCGGACATAAAAAATAGAAATCTGGGTTTGTTTACGCGGAAATGAAGCCACTAGCAAGGTCTTCAGATTTCACTTGTGTTCCATGATATAATATAATGGTTATTTTTATGCATACAAGCTTACTTTGCAATCTGCTCGTTGCTATAGCAACATCTTTTGCTTCTATGCAGTGTTTTTGGTATGGTTAAGAGAATATTAACCGAGTCCACATGTTTTTTGTCTGCTGCCACACCAATATACGTATTGGTCGATTTTTAGTGTTATTTTTAAATTAAAATTTTGGAAACATTTTCGTAATCAAAATGTACGTTATCTAGTCTGTTCTGTCAGCTATCACATTTTCTTGTCTTGTTATTACGGTCTTCTGAAATTATTTTAACAAATCACATGCAACTGTGCATTTGACTGAAACCGCAATTTTACTTTTCCCAATTCAGTTTTGTTATTGCAGTTATTTAAGCGCTTTTTAAACATTTTTTTTTTAAAATCCTTCGCGTCATTTTTCACATTCAGAATAGCGTTCCTTCAGGAAAGAGACACATTATATACTTATAAACCTATATATTATTTGTGAATGTTAAGATGTACAAGTAATTGGGGATTATTGCATCGTGTGCTAGCTGGATTACATGTAATACGCCTCCAGTTAATTTTTTTCTCTTTTTTTTTTGTTATGTCAAACTTTGTTGGGTTGTTTAAATACATAAATTATCCAGCTCAACATTAGATATGGATAGAAAAAATATTTCTTCAGTCTGTGACGACGTCGCTGAAGTTCTGTGGCTTGTTGGAGCTTAAATAGTATGTGATTAAAAGCCCCTTCAAATAAAATACAAATCTAGATAGAAACCGTGTTTGTTCTTTTGTTCACCCTTATTTAGTCCAGTAAGTCTGTGTGGACCACAGCCACTTAGAACTGGTTAGTCTCACGATATATGTTTGTTGTTTGGTTGGGGTTTAGCCTCATACTTAAGATGATTTCACTCACGACAGCGTGCCAGCCCGACATATGAAGCAAGCCTCCCTCTACAACAAGGACAATCACAGGACCCAATACTATGACATCACAAGCAGATCGGCTTCGTGTTACCCTTCATCCTTCCATTAACCTTCCGCCACGATATATGAAATTTTCCGAGTGTGGATCATTGGATTATAGCCCGCTTGGTCATAAACCAGGACCATTTTGAATGTAGTGATTTGTGTAAAACTAAATTCACCAAGGCGTAAATTGTGCGGTCGTCGTCAGCGAATGCCAACTGTATAAATACATCGGACAATGCTATTATGTCATTCGGCTGTTGATTAATTCCATTTCTAAGGTACCAAATTCACCGCAATCAAACAGTATCTTTATAATTTAACAAGTTTAATAATTCTTAAATAAAAAAAGTGTTCAATTATATGTTGACCCACATAACGCATTTTCAAATTTTAATGCACCTGGGTTTTTTTGTTTTTGTTGTAAAAGTAGAGCCCCTCGTAAGACAGTAATGGCACTGGTTTATCCCAAAGTTCCCAGTCTGCGTTGAAAAGCTAGATTGTACTTGATGGTTTCAAAATGAGTGGACTATACAGCATTACAAGGGGAGACAACTTCGTTTTTGCAGAAATCCCACACCTTGTGCCCTTGTAAAATGTAATCGATTCTACTTCCTTCGTCGACACATTGACTCTAAAATAAACCCGGGCCATCATATTTTGCACTTCTTTTGTTTGCTGGTCTTTGGCATACCTCGCCCAAAATATTGCCGGAAATAAATGCGCGATGGTCCGGCATTTTGTACGAGAGTGTTCTTAATCTCGTCCACTAGAGAAACTCTCGCGAGAATACGACTGACCTCAGATTTCAGGGAGGATATCTAACATATTTATAGATTGTTTATGCTCTACAATTTAGGCCTAGTTTGACATATAACATGTAGACGACAGCTCAGTTGATAAAACACTATATGACAATACCAAATGAACAGATTCTTGCTGGTAAATGCTTAAACTTGAAATTATACAGTTATGGGCGACTGTATGGAACAAGTGGAACAATGCGAAACAGTGGAGGGTTGACGGAGCTTCCTGTTGTCCTTGTGCTTTCAGAGCTTCGGGGCAAGTCAAGGCCGATCTGTTGGTGACGTATTTGCATTGCGCTATGTGATTGGCCATTTTTTGTCATATCACGTGCTTCTTTGTTGTTACTGGCGTCAAGATTGGTTTTCTTGACCCATTGGGCCGGCACGCCGTTATATGAGTGAAATAACGGTTAATACAGAGTTAAGCATTATACAAACTAATGCACTACACGAACTAG
>JARDVA010075388.1:0-14066 GCA_030265315.1 Mopalia swanii
TTTGATGACGGTTTTTCCTCTAGGGTTTTGCGCTCGGGTCTGTGTGTGCGTCACGATGCTAATTGGAACTGAATTCCCGTAATTAGAAATATTCTCGATTTAGGCTTAAAGTCCCTTTCTGTAAGTTTTTCTTTCCCTGCTCTAACTTTAAAATCTGTCCATCGCTTTTTGTACGAACGTTTATTTCTAGACGGGCCCTTCATTTCGTGGAACTTTATAGATATTGGTTATCCACTTGAGGCTGACGTTTATTTGTTCACAATCGTCTTGGAATCGTTTATCTTAATGACCCTCAGTCTGTAATCAAGTCTGTTTTACACACAAATACAGCCATTATAAGTAAACCATCTTCCTGCACACTCGAGTTATATAAACACGAAGCCCGCCAAAAGACAGATTTTGAGTAGCTCTGGAAAATGGCGACAGGTTGGATTTGGAATCTTATTTTACGAAAGTGAATGCTCCCCAATCGGAATACTTCCCAGACAGCTCTCTCTGCTTACAATAATTCGATGTAAGAAGACAGGGATCCGTCAGTCCGGTCAATCGACGTAAGCGTACAAATATTCAAAAGCACTCTGCCTTCATTGCCATGTGTAACTTCAACAGTTTGCTGAAACGGTTTAATACGGGATGTTGTTGAACATTATCTGATAGGTATAACACATACAAGTTAATTACACACGCACATTAACTAGAAGTAAGGAATTCGCTATTCGCCAGTGCAGACAACTCTGATACCATCTCCCATTTTATCGTAAATAGGGTGACGTCGTGTATAAGATGTGCGCAATCGGTTTGTCGTATTGCAAAAATTCACATTACGCCTACCATAACATAACGTGTTGTTAAACTACATGGATAAACACCAAACTATCTTGCGGCCTTTTGTTAACCTTGTCCCGGGGCGGCAGTTGTTGTGTCGCCTCATCACTTACCCAATGGGATTGCTGAATGCCTGTTTCAAAAAAAGGTTTTGCCACAACTGACCAGAACTGAAATGATTGGTAGATTTCTGTGGATTCCGTGTCTATAAATATGTAGGATGTAATCCTTCAGGCGTTGAATGCCTGTCTTTAATAATGTTGATCTCAATATTTAAGATTGTGGGTATTCGTTTCCAGAATGTTAGAACATTCCTTTATAAATAACCACCCTGTTATTAGTTTGCTTGACGAAGAAACATCGACTTTCTTAAGGAAAATTCTGATGTATAGAAGGTTTAATTTGTTCCGACATTTCCTCCTCACATAAAAGTAGGTCTACTGGCCTTGATAATCCTTCTTTCAACAAGTCGACGACCGAGTTCATATACTGTTTATCAGCCTTTGTAAAATGAGAACATTGTGACAAAGACATGGAAATTTCCAGCGACTCACTTCCGATACTGAAGCTTAAAGCGTCGGATTAATGGTACTGTTCGGACAGTCACCACACCACTAACATGATTGGAGTTCCGTTCTTAGAGCCTCCGCGGGTTTGACATTGTCATAAGAGAATATCACTTAGAAATATTCGAAACAAGTTACAATAACTGTAGATTCAGGTGTAGTACTGAATACAGGAAACTCGGCGACATCTATTAGATATATTAAAGAGCACTTTAAACATGTATTTCATGTGAACGCACTAGTTTGTATGTCTGGGGTGTAATTGTGATATGTATATGGTAGATACACATTCGTTGTGTTTTAACCTTTTTTCATTTTATTGTTCAAGTCTAGCTATTCGCTTCATTTCTCATTGATAGAAACACACAATGATTTCATTTTAGCTTTGTTTCGTTGTATCATTCTAGTCAAGCTATTAGTTTCATTTTTGTCAATGGTTGGGACACGGAATCGTTTAAATATAACTCTGTTTCGCTAGATTATCAAATAGAGTTTCCAGCTCTTAGACTTTAGAAGGCTAGCTTTTTCCCATTCTGGCTTCTCTTCCATTTTTCCTCAGCTTTTTGTTTTGACCTAGTTAATCTTCTCCTTTCACCATGGACTTTCTCTTGTAGCCGTCAAATGTCGTTTTATTCAAGTCCTTTTTAACACAGGGTGAATAACGGATGATCAGCAATTATTTGCGTCAAGTTATTTAATGAGATATAGTTTTAATGCAGCGTGTCGGGTAAAAAACAAGCCCTTCTAAAGGACAAAATAATGTCACTGTGTTTAACGAAGGTACGGTTAAATGTATGCCTTGTTTGGTATCGATATCACGATTATTTGTTGAAGAAGAACAGGAACCTAACATCCAAGCACCAGACAATATATGGACAAACTGAGATCAATCAAATTGTTGAGGGGATACAGCAACGAGCGAGAATGTTATCGCTGTCTGATCTTGGCTATTCGTTGATGTATACTTTGTTCTACTTTCAAGGCGTAATTGAGTGTTGTGATAGATCGACGAGAACTGTTCAATAAATAAGTCACTTGCTACATTCACTTAGTGGTTTCCGGTAATGATATTCCAATCAGTAATTTGCATTCGTTCGATTAAAGGGTGCTTATTGGCCGCATCAATTGACTTATTTTATTTTGATGTATATTGGAGGGAATAAAGATAGATGAGTTTGTTACGAGACAGCGCCAAATGGACGGAAATGTAATTCAGAGGATATCGAAGATATTTTCGTCTTCAAGGAATCTTGTGAAAATGTGATTGGTGGAATATCCCCAGCTTGAATGTGAAAGTGTAAGAGTTGCTTATTTAGGAATTCAATAGGTCTCTTGATATCATAAAATACTTGATGTGACCGCAAATAGGCCTATATGTTTTCAGTAGACTAATGTTAAGGCCTGGTATCAACATGTTAATACCCAGGTCATAACATTATCACAGAATGTGAGGCCATGTTGATCTGTCCCAACCGTCACGACGGTCACCCGCGACCGCCCCCACGACCACGTCGTTCGCGCGCGACGGTCACACTCAAATTACAAAAGCAACTGATTTTAGAAATAATGATAATTAATGAAACACTTACACATAGAAACAAACTGTATAAACACCTAAATAGTCTCAATTAATCCAAAAAATTACCTACTTTTATGTAGGCTAATCCCAAAACGGACGCACAGATAAGGTCAACAAAATTGATTTATTGACTGTTGGCATATAGTCTTCTTTGCAGTTTATTTGTCAGCAGAATTCTATTGCTCCGGTGTTGCTAGATCATCATTTATTTATAAAATATAGATTTTTTTTCTTTATCTGTTGCAGATACACATACATGTTTGCATAGTCGTAATATAAAATGTCATTTTGTGGTTTGGGTTTTACTTGTCTGTACTTACTATATACCCTTTATTGAGTGTTTACCTATGATTTGACCAGAGACTCATCAGGTACTTTGGTGAAGTCGTCAATGTTACCGGAAGTAAGAAAGTAGTCCAATTTCTGATGTGAATGCCTGGTCAATTACAAGGACGTAATTCATCATTATAAACATACCGGGAAATGAGAGTAAAATAACTCGTCTGATAGGAGTCAGTGTAATTTGTCAAGTTGATGACCAACTTTCGTCTGGGAGAACTCAAAATAGAGAGGTATAGTTCACATAATCGGGCTTAATTGGTGTTTTGGAGCACACAGCAATATATATGTAATATTTACATGTAAATGATTAGTGTTTTAACGTGCACGGTAAACCTGTTCATTGTTCTGAGACAAATTGAGCTTGTGACTGATCGACAACATTCCAAAGTTGTTTCTCACGATTTGGTTACCTCTATTCAACTTTGTAAAAATTTATAACTCAAGCGGGAAGATAAGTTTTGATTTCTACTGCAATTGTTGCTGTGTCGTCGTGAAGTGAATAAACAGTCCTATACATAACTGAGTAATGTGTTATGTCACAAAATATAGAAGGCGAAGAGAAGACAAATGCAAAAGTGTAACCAGTAGAATTAAATCAATACCTCAAATGATTTTGATGAGATATAAAAAAATGATTCTAGCGCATGGACAACCGTTGTTCTTCAAAGCGTCCATGTTGTGAGTACCGGTGGGGGAGTTGAGTTGAGATCAACAATGCCTCGTTTTTCGATGACAAAATCAACAACCGCGACATTGTTGATACAACACTGTTCAATTATACGCGATTACAGTTTTGAATGGGGTTGGGGTGAGTTGGTTTGTGAGATGTGGCGAGAAGGTGGGTTTCACTGATCAGCTAACGGGAACTCTACCAATAGATTTCATACCCTCATGTTACGTGGGACTTATCATACTGATTCGCCCTGAGCAACGGTACAAAATCAATCAATCAATCAATCAATAGTGTCTGTTTAGTAATAATAATTTAATTGTCTTCGTGATTATCTGGAGACATCAGACATCAGAGTTGACCAGAACGTCCACTATAAATGCTAGTTTCCACCATCAGGAATTGACGTTTCGGATAAAATGTCATAGATTTGTACCCCGAATTGCTCTGTACAGCTGTTCAATATGATCGTTTGTTTTCTTAAATAAACATACCACTCAATAATATAGTTTAATAAATATATACAATTATTGTGATTGTCGTTTCGCCATCCAGTTCGAGACTTGTGTCAAATCTAAAATTCATAAGTTTATATATAAGTAGCTCATTTAAGAGTTTATTAGAGCGTCATGTAATCGAAGTAACTGTGTTGAAATGAACACTACCGTTTCCTTCATCTATATTTATCAAATTCATCTCTTCCACCTGCATTCATAAGTATATATGTGCATCGCCTCTGTTGATAAAATCAAGCCATTCTCACTTTTTCTATATCCATGCTTTCGAAACGTCTTAAACCACAAATGATGCTATATATGTTACCAATCCGAATAGTAAATTTTTCAAGACAAGCGTTATAACGGTAAGTAAAGCTAATTATATATAAATCTGTTTAACAATGACTCTATATTGCTAACTTTATTATTATATGGAAAAATGTTTGCACTACATCTTAAGTCACTGAGAGAAGACAAATGTGGTCTTTGTTGAACAGTTTGGAAGGAGATATTAAAGTTGAGATATATCCCGGGACACGTGTCTCTAGAACCATCGTGTCCCACAAACCATCGGCTACTTTGGTTAAATGAATCATCAGCAACCACCAGAATTCGGCAGAGAACTATTGCACACATTGGTAATTCGTCTGTATAGCTGTTTGCAAGAGTACTTAACTGGTGTTATGTCTTTCAATGTGGACTATGTCAAATATATTTTGGTAAATAGTGAGAGACACCACGTGCCTGCCTCCAGCGACTGCCAGGAAACTTGACCACCACTCTATCGCATCGTGTATACATGCCGAACGTGTCTTGGTAATGTCATTGCTGTATTTTTCGTAATTAGTGGCTTGGCAATATGTGGATATATATCTGTTCCAGCAAACTACCAAATAACTTATCGTTGTGGAATAAAAAATAAAAACTATTGTTACATCAGACGTTTTGGCTTGTCTGGTGTCTGGTAGCAGGAAATCATTATGGTTGCCGGATAATTGTTCTCCATTGACGTATGGAGATGGACAACTGTATTCAGAGAGACTGACCTTAATTTGTGAGAAACTAGTACAATTATCATCCTGCCAATGAGAAATAGTGTCCGTCATTAGATTTGTGGGCAGAGGAACCATACCTATTTCATCTTTTCTTCTGTATAAGTAAAGAAACTCACCGCGACTGACGGCAGAATAATGTCAACACAGTAAACACGAGATATTCTACTTTGTTCGTCCCATGCTATACAGTTCTAACAGCTATTTACAATTAACAACAGCTTAATCGACACCATCTGTAGAGACCGTATGAGACGCGAATATGTTAGATCACAATTGAAATACGTACCTAGCTAGCTAGTCAACAAGTCTTCTTTCATCGACTGTAAAGCGGCAAGACATTGATGAACTTGGCACTGGAGATTTCAGCACTATTTATATGGCATTTTAACCTAAATCTATAATAAAAATAAAACCGACTCTAACAAGAAAAAAATATTGGGAATTCAGTTTTGTGTCGTTTTTTTTATTATCTTCACACAATTTTATTTTAACCGACATACATTTCATTGATTTATGGATTATTGTTTTACGCATATTCAGTGGTATTTCTGTGACGTCGTGGTGTGGCCTGTGTTGGAATTGAGTAGGCTGATAATGTAAATTAAGATACAATAGGGGTTGATTTACTGTTTCCTGGGAAGAAGTTTTATTACGTTTACCCAGTTTGAGTTCTCTATTTAATGGGGTTTCTAAGTCTAGTTCCTTGGTATGCAAATCAATCTCCCGTTAACCTGTGGTCTTGTATTATTGAGCGCAGAGACATTTGAACTGGCGAAGCACAGTGCGCTACAAAATATGGGCTAGTTACCCACAGTTGTGTTAATTATGATACACACTGAACTACTTTGTGTGTGGTTTGTCCATTAAGCATCAAACTGGTATTGGGGATTTAGACTCTGCCAATGTAAGGAACATTGCATCAAGACTGACCACAGGCAGTTTAATATTTCATATTTATATGTTATTGTTTTATATAACAGTTGCAATTTTGGTATAAGACAAATGTCAAATAGGAAGCAAAAGAGATTATTAATGAACAGCCAATTCTATATTAGAATCATCTTCCTAATACAGATCAAAACTTGTTCAAAGGGGCAGATTTATGGTAACAAGCTAAATGAACGCACCCATATCGAAGGTTCTCGATTTGATTGATTGATTGATTGATTGATTGGCTAACTGATGTATTGGCTGATCAAAAGTACTCCAGATATATGCCAGCTGTGTTCTTTGAGTAAATTACGTCATTAACACAAACATTCAATTTAGACTGGTATCGTATGTCTGCAATTTTAACGATTATACAGTAGTGAGAGAATATACTGGGAATAAAATGACCGTCGAGTTGACATGGTTTAAACAAAACAGAAAGTTCCGTCTTTATATTTTAAGAATGATAATCCAGGAATATATATATAAAATTCATGAATTCATTGTTTTTGCCGTTAAAATAAACAAAAATATTGACTTTTCTAATTATATCAAAGTCGTCAATAAAGTGTATCGGATAGAGCGAGTGTTCATTGTTCCTTTACGATCTTTATGCTGCTTCACTGGCAACTGATCTTTGAACACCACTCAACCTTAGGGTTGAAGCCAAATCTCTGTTGAGATTTGCAAAGCAGCAGGAAGAGGAGAGATGAATTTGTCCATAAAGTCAGTGTGGCATGAAAAGACAGGATGTTTAGTCGGCAAGACGCCAAAGAGGAATATCACTACTGGCTGGACCATGTAGACAATACGACATAATTGGTATACCGACAGAAGGCAGGAGAACAGCCAACGTATATGTACAAGTGTATATATTTAGATTATATGTTCCGCGATCCATTTCTTTTGTTTCTTATAATAACCACAGTTTATATTATGCAATTTTGGGTGGGGATTTAGATTTAGATTCCTTTTTCTTTGTTTATGACATTTTTCTTTGTTTATAACTTGAGTACATGATCCATAGCGAAAAGCGGATCGATGATGATGAATTATAGTTTTTAGCAGACCCTTGTTCTATTCTGCATACTAGTATTATGTATGAATATATTTTTGTAAAAAGCTGATCTACTCAAGACTACATAAATGATAATTTTGTGAAGATCAACAGTGATTACCCGTGAAAAAAGTATGAGTACTTTATAGGTGGGTTGTGTCGGAATATACAAGCATGACTGTAACACCAAATGAAGTAGTTTGACTAATAGAATAACCGTTGGACAGAAAAGGGTGATTAATTTCCTAATTGTATTAAGAACAATCTCAGTAGAATTGTTCAGTCATACATGTAAGTTTTTTGTTATTTATGTTTTTATTGGTACAACTAGTAACTAACAGTTGAACTATGTAAACCATGAACACCAACGGAATGCATTATGATGCTGTCTTACATATAACTAATTATTGCTATTCATAAGCCACAGGGCTAAATCTAACATTCCTCACTGGTTTGCACGTGAGAACACCCTGTAAAGTCTAACAATATTCATTACAGTATACCTAATTACGAAAAGTAAATGTCAAAGTGTTGTCATAGTATGCACCTTCATTTCAGCTTCCTGAGATACATTGTGATAATGTTTGATATTGTTTACAAAATATAGCAAATAAATACACCAAGCAGTTTTTGGTATTTAGTTATACACGAAAGTATAAGCTGTTATCACAACACACAACGACTTGCCAATGAAGTTGATAGTGTTGAGACGTACACCAATAGCTTGTTTTGCAGTGGAATTGTCCAGTAGAGTGGTTTGGTAAAGCCTCTTTTGATTATTTAAGAAGAAACACACCATGATTCAGAGTACAAGAGACGCGGTTGGATCAAAGCAAATGCGATAACATTCGGATGTGTTCTCTTCCAAACTGACAAGTTTATTTCTTAATCTCAGGTGAAAGTTCACATAGACAAAGCTGAAGTAATTTTACCTACATGTATCTGTATTTACTTATTCTGATGGAGGACAGGTGAGTCGAGTAACTTACAATGATGGATCACAGGTAAATGCACTGGTATGAGACCGACAGCCAATAGTGCGTATGTCGTTTCCCACTAGTTCAATTTATATATATCCGTCAGGTCAGTGTGTCTACACCACGCTGAGGAAGAAATGTTGGCTTTGACTGTGGAAACCGATTAACAACTTTTTGTTAACTTTGTTTTTGTCATATACTGCGTTGTTATGAGCTTATTATAACTTTCCGTGTTGCGCCATATCGTTAAGATGGATTCCTGGGATAATGTCCTAAGAGCATGCTACTGGCTACATGTATTTCATGGTGTGTCGCAGTTTCCGGGCAATATTGTACCAACACATTTATCCGCAAGAATACAGCTTTTTATTTTGTACCCATACATTTGATTTATATTTTGACAGGAAGCATTCCTACCGATACTCAAATTTTAGTGTAAATATATTAAGCGAATGTAACGTTTAGGTTATACTGTGCAAAGTCTTAATTGACAAAGATAGACACAAGGATTGTGTGTATGTTATACGACAACAAAAAGATTGAAACAAGGATTGTGTGTATGTTATACGACAACAAAAAGATTGAAACAAGGATTGTGTGTATGTTATACGACAACAAAAAGATTGAAACAAGGGTTGTGTGTATATTTTACGACAATAGGTAAAGATAGAAATAAATATTGTGTGTATATTATACGACAATTGGTAAAATTAGAAACCAAGATTGGGCGTATATTATACCACAATTTCTAAAGATAGAAACAAAGATTCAAAGATTGTGTGTTTATTGTACGACAATAGGTAAATATGGAAACAAGGATTGCTTGTATATTATACGAATATTTGTTCAGATAGAAACAAAGATTGTGTGTTTATTGTACGACAATAGGTAAATATGGAAACAAGGATTGCTTGTATATTATAGGAATATTTGTTCAGATAGAAACAAAGATTGCGCGTATATTATACGACAATTAAATGACACACTTTATTAATATTATTCGTTGTATGAAATTGTTAATTGCAGAGAGCTATTGCAATAAGATCAGCACATATTTATAAGTTTTTGTGTATCTTTCTGGCATGTTTTTGTGTGAAAAATAAGGAAATAACAACATAAAGCATACTGTGCAACTACAACTCACTTAAAGCACTTAAATAACATAACTGATATAATAACTTTGAATAGATTTGCTCTAAAATATTTTGTTAAACATGTGTTTAAAACGTATTTATTGGATACGGAAGAGTTTAGAGTAAGCTATTTATTTTATATTCTATGCGTTTATGTAATACACCAATATTTCATATAAACACTGATTTAATTTGAATTAACAATAAAATTGATGTCAACAGCAACTTCTCCTTGTATTTGATATAATATAGCTTTAAAACACTTATAATTTAGAAACACGTCTTCCATTAAAGAAAGATATATCTGGCAGTTCTCTTTCAACCTTTCCTGTTGGTTATGCAACATGCGACTTGGATTCTGTGAATATCAATAGTACAGGCATGTGCATGTACACTAACATGTACCAATGTGGATTAGGGAATAACTTATTACCTCGTGAAAATCTTCCAGTGGTTTGAAATACTTGGAAAATTCTCTTCAGCTTTGGATAGCAGTAAAGTACACATAGTGAAAGTAGAAAAATATGCTTAAAATATGCCATTAAATACTTTTAGCTTTGAAAATTAACCCATAAGAGGGACTTGAAGAGTATAGAAGTGATGAGAACTGATTTAAGGGTTAATTTGATTCAGTGTTAGTGGGAGTTGAAACGACAGGCGCAGTCCTATAGAATAGCAAGAAGACAACACATCTCCTCTGATCAACGTCTTTGCTGGGACTGTGTGAAATCAGACAAGAGAAAGCGTTTAGTCCGACTTCTATTAGGGTATTCTGTTAACAAACCTACTGGCTTATGACGACGGAGACAAAAATAAAACGTACAAACAGATCAGCTTCCTGTTCCCTTTAGTTCTGAGAAGACCAGGGTAACAGAAACCTCCTCTTTTCTCGCCTCTTACGATCGACTGAGGAAGCCGAGGGAGTATTCTGCAGGACTGGCCAACCCGCTCCCCCACGGGGCCCTACTGGCTGGTAAATGTCTTGTAAGGCATTCCACTTAGTACTGTTGAGGGACGCCAGACTACCCTAAACGTATAGTAAAGTAAAACACATGTTATGACAATATCATGAATGGATGGGAACATGTTTTGGTATCAATGCTATTGCCTGTAAAATCGACTTGTAGCTTTATTCAGGTCTCTCTCTGTTTATAAGGGGTTTCTATAAGTTTCTGTTTGATTGGGGTTTAACGCCGACTCTAAGGTTATTTTATTTACATGACGTGTCAGCCCAATGGGTGAAAGAAAGCGCCTTCGAGGCCACTTGCCGGTTTGCTTTAGACGAGATTTCTTTCTTCCAAGAATTCAGCGTTGAGCCACGCTAGGTTTTATTCATGTTGCGTGTACTAGTACCTTTCCTAGCAGACGTTTTTTTAGTGAATCAAGCACTTTAACCAAACCTGTTCCTATATCTTTTTTTGTGGACAGATGCCATTAAAGGACAATCTCTTGCTTCCGTGGCACACTATGCCAGGGGAATATATAATAACGTGAATTGTTAGGTAAAAGGGTACTAACAGATATAGACAGTAGAACACGCGACCTGTTCCTCAACCAATTGTGTTCTCAAATGATGAATATGAGCTGATAATGGTGTCTGAGGTTTTACTACGACATTAAATGCTCACGGACATCTTGCGATGTGCTTGGGTCAGTTTGGGTCATCTTGAATGCTTAAACCCGGCCCTTGAAAATTCCATGGAATAGAATAAAACAGATTTATATAGCCCCAAGTCCGTTATAACATTTTATGGCCAGCCTTAGATCGTATACTAACGCCAGTCGACATCAGTCCGCATGCGACTAAAATAAAAAGATGCACACTGGAATAATTATATTTTTTTATGAAAGATCAAGACCTTCAAGGGTTACATTTTGACATGTATAGGTTTTGTTACATACTGAATGTCGTTAAGTTGTCAGCAGCAACCCTGGAATAATTATGGAGTTTATCCGAAACTCGATCAACTCATTGAATGGCTGTCGCTACAAATAACAATTGTTCGATGAAAGGAAGGAGAAACGCGCCGTCAAAGTTTCTCAGAGATTAGTTTATTCTTACTTGGAAAATTTATTGTCAGATACCCAAATTTCCAGATATCTAGAAGAAATTTAGAATTTTACACCAAATAGACGGTTCGATGTTTAACAATCTTCAGTCTTTACATAACATAGTTACAGATCGAGATGCTTTGGATTCTTCAGTAAGACACAGTTTCAGTGTTGTTGTGTTCACAGTATGACGGATTGCAGGCAACTGTCAATACCCGGGTGATGCTGTTTATAGTCATATCGCTGCTATTTTATTACAGGTATCGTTGTTAATCTGTTATACATGTGATATGTCGCTGCTATTCTATTACACGTAGAATGCACTGAGTTAATACTCTGTTATATATTTCGTTTTTATCCTATTACACGTATCGTTGTTATTCTATAGCACATATCGTTGTTACACATATCGTTGTCATTATATTACACGTATCATTGCTATCCTATTAGAAATAGACTAACAGAAGACTCGAAGCTAGCTACAGTACCGGGAAAGAAACGTCTTGACAAAGACGCTCATCTAACGCTTGCATCTGGTTTTAAAACTGTACTGTTTTCTGATACACACAGATTAAGGCTTATTGGTATCATGAATCGTTTATCAAACGAGGTAGCAGACTTGTGTGTCCTGGCTACTGTTCGAAATGGCAGAGTATCTGATGTAGTCATAAAGCGGCCCACACCGGACCGCGCTACTCTCAGTTTTTGTCTTGACATTATAGTTTAGCTTTGTTTCGTAATGATTTAGTGCAATTTGCAAATGTTTTAATTTGACCATATGTGTCAATGTGTTTATGGTACGTGACAATAAGCTAGAGCAAGATCTCCTGTATGGCTTGTTCCATGGATTGATTGACTGACTGATTAGTGTTGTACGACGTGCTTAAGGGTATTTCACTTATATGAAAGCGTTATTTCAACAATAATTGACACTAGTACAACCAAGATTTGAAGCGTTTCCATAATGATGGAAATTATTTTTTTTTAGTGCTAAGTATACACAGCATCGCTACTCTTCAAACAAACTGCCCTTTGCCGGAGGGCTTGGCTTATTACAAGCAGAGTGTCATTAGCGGTAGCCAGTATGACCGAGTTGGGCAGAGCGTCTTGTGAAAATATTGGTTTTTGCAATAACGAATTATTGTTTCTGGTAAAACTATGTTGTCATTATTTTCTACTTGTGCTCTATAATTCAGAATCTAATGACAGTCTTATAACAACTGGAACTGACCAAAAGACTCATACATAAAACATATGTTGTCCAATCATGGTCTACTTCCATATCGATTGACCATCCAGTCAGCAATACACGGTGGTTAATCGGTGTATTTATGCGGCTTGTCGGATCTTCATCCAGTGGGATAATTGTCTCCATGTCCTTGTCTAATCTATAATTCATAAGTTAAATATAGCTTAGTGGAAAGACTGTGAATTTTTTCGGCTTTATTTTACAATACGGTTGTAATGTACCGTGGAAACTGTATGAATGTTATCAATTTAAGTCAGGTTGTCAAAGAATCTATGAATTCCGTCGATGGGAAATGCTGATGAATTTGCAGTGATGTATTTACCGGTAAGGGCAACTCAGTGAACTATGTAGTGCAACAGGCTGTTAGAAAGTGGGCGTAGGTCTGATATGACAATTTTACTATTTCATTGTGCCCAGACATCGTTAACGTCATACCCTAGGGGAATGAGAGTTGGTCAATTCATCTGGTAAGAGTGGGCTTCAATTTATCAAGTCGATAAGGACACAATATTTATAAAGGAGAGTAAACTTAGGGCTCCAATAAAACATACATAGGTTTTATACAACACGATATCGCGACAGTCGCAACCGAACCCAGCTATCGATACTGCTAAATGGTTTCGCCTTGCGAGTGATCGATTAAATCTTAGTATAATCTATTTAATGTACAGTGTACGAGTTGTTCCTATGTTCCAGAGTGTGCGCTATATGGACAAGCAATCGGTATTAGTTAGTTATTGCACTGAATACCTTTATCTAAGTTGTTAAGCATACCAAGTCTGTCCATGTTATATTATAGCCTTTATTGCTGATTTATTTCTATGGGTCCGCTATATATTTTAACAACCTGGTTATCACAGTATCGTAGAATCTGCCCCCCTCCCCCCGTTTGAACTATTCCTACATTTATTTCTTCCTTGTAACAAAGTTTAAGACGTACCTGTCAATAAACTGCTATCGGTAGACTTTATCCACATCAGACTGACATTCGTTGCTTAAATTGTTTTGAAATACTGATCAACAATATTTTATTTAAGGCTGCAAACTCATTATCCTCTCTGTTGAGGTAAGCAAACATTTCTACCGTACTTGATGTACTGAAATCAGAAAAACAGTGTTAGTAGAACAAGTGGG
>JARDVA010075500.1:0-11859 GCA_030265315.1 Mopalia swanii
CCTGATTAAACCAGAAACAAGAGTATACCTTAACCTGATTAAACCAGAAACAAGAGTATACCTTAACCTGATTAAACCAGAAACAAGAGTATATACCTTAACATGATTAAACCAGAAACAAGAGTATACCTTAACTTGGTTATACTAGAAACAAGAATATACCTAAACCTGGTTATACATTACAAGGTTTCCTCTTGGTCATCGCGGACAATCAATATAATTGAAATACCTTTGAGTACACCGTTGAACCCCAATCAAACAATCAGAAATCTACCTTCATGGATTCTGTATCAATAGCTCTGAAATCTGAATTACAAACAGTACAGAAATGTTTATTTGCTACAAAAATCGCCACAGCAGGCAGATAATTAAATAAATAATCTGTCAAAATGTTTCCATAATTACGAGATTTATTATATGTTTTAATATTTGACAATAATATGTGTTACAGAAAAGGCTAATTTGATTCATGTACAACTCGCTTCCTGTGTTGTAACCCCACTTCGATGTACCCTTTACTGGTTGAGTCTGTCTGTGGACCATCTTGTATATGAGTGAATGACACCATGTGGCTCCATCAACTTGCGGGTGGGGTGATTTTAAGAGGTTTCCTCCTGGTTTTCCACCATAATTATGCATGGAACAGTGTGAAGTGGACAATCTGTCGTCATATAAGTGTAATATCCTTGAGTATAACGCTAACCTCCAATCAAACAAACAAACAACTGCTATAGGGTTGTAATGGAATAGCATAGCTCTATTGAGTTGCTCACTTGACTACACTTTGAAAGAGATTTCTGTTACGCGTCTTTACCCTAACTTCCTTGTTGTATTAATATGTAATTTTGTTTTTGAATTATAACTTGAAGAAAAGCGACGGCCAGCTACTCCAATTCTATAAAGAATGAAGTCCCAGATAGCTGCCTGTATGTATTGTACATGTATCTTCCTGAATGCCGTGTGTATTTTATTTCTTATGTATAGCACATAATGGGCCTCTAAACTTCAGTCAGTCAGCGTTTAGAGGGTATACATGTATATAATAACACATGCTTACTTGGAACCTAAAGCTATATGGGTGTTGGCCAAGTCTATTTTGTGTCATTCTATTTTGTGTGACCGAAATGAATCATTCCATTTTCTTGTTCATTGACAGCCCTTTTTGCTTTAAGAAAAGCTTTACCTAAAAAGCTCAAATTAACCAAACAATCAATCCATCTAATAACTTAAATATAACACCATTTTGTTTTTTAAAGTTTATTGGGGTTTCCCATGCAGTTTGTTTTTGTTTGTTTGTTTGATTGGGGTTTAACGTCGTACTGAAGGGTATTTCACTTATATGAAGACGGATTGTCCACTTCACACTGTTCCTTGCCCTAATATGGTGGAAAACCGAGAGGAAACCTCGTAAAAACCACCCCCGCGATTGCCGGAGCCATATCTTGTGACTCACTCATATACCTGAGCGTCGACAGACGGACTCGATCCTGTGAAGGGTAAATCGCAGTAGGCGTCAGAAAACGCGCTCGCTAACCACTACGCCACGGCCGCGGGCCCCCCCATGCACAGAAGTCCTACAAGTGAAATATGTTAAGTCAAATAAATAACTAGCCAAAATGTAGATGTAAGTTTTTACATGTAGTATATAAAAAAAAACTTAGGTATAATTTCATTATCTTTTTTAAAATGTTTAGCTTTTTGTCTGGTATTCTTATTTCAGGTTGACAGTTGTTATAATGCCATTATGAATGTAAAGGAAATTATTTGAAAACTTGAAAACACCTGCAGCTTGATTAACTGACGGTATATTTATTATTTCTATGATTGAGAACTAAATCTGATAATTAAACTAAATCAGATAAAATAAAATGATTTTTTATCTGTTGGTATATCCACATGTTTTTATTCCCACAATTTATTTAACATGCCTATACTTCAATATTTTCTGGGGCACCTGCTACTTGAATAACATGTACTGCATTGATAGATATCACTGCTATGGGAGACCAGTCAATCTGGATCCATGCTACATGTAGAGGGAATGTTTTCACATATTTGAGCGATGTTTTGATGAGCAGATAGGAAAAACAAGTCAAATAACTTAACCGAATTATATCAATCTCGATTAAAAAATTTAAAATTTGTTTTGATAAAGAACATTTTGATTATTGATAAAATCAGTCTTGTCAAATTAATTATTTTGATTCTAATTAAATTTTAAAAATTAGCATTTTAAAACTCGTGACCAGCCAAGGGTCTTAAAATTTGTATATAGTAGCACACCAAAATTTTACATTGCTGTAGAGAGATGAAATGAAAACAAGTGAATATGTTTTGATGGTTCACACTAATTCAGTCTTTAGAAGAAGTCTAGTATTTTCCACACACAAGCACTCTCTGTTTGGTTCTTGACATATCTTTCAGTCAAACTTGTTTTGATTTAAGTCTGTCAAACACTAAACACTTTGTTGGAAATTTAGAATTTATGTTTAGTTTACCATAGCATATCCTAATGGTTTTGAATAGGGTCTGATTCACTGAGCAGTTATCTGTAGGGGCATATGTCCTGGGGGAAGTGTATATTTCAGTTATGTTTATAGCCAGGCTGTTAATACTTGTCATATGTTGTGGATTTGGCTTTGAACCAATCAACAAGCTGGCATTTTATTTTGAATGTTAAGCTTCTGTGTTGTTAAACCACACTGTGTAAACACCAAACGTCAGAACAAATTCAAAAATTTACTATACAGGGCAAAACTTTCAGGACATACAAGCCTTGCTGGCTAGCCTGCCGTCAGCATTATAGATAGTTACATGTTCATGTTTGTAGGCTTGCCGGGAAGGACCTATTATTCCACGAGGAAGCTATACTGTGACGATTATACATACATACGGGTACAAATAGTTGGTTGTCAACTCTTGGAACTACATGTAAACCTACAGAGGTATGTTAAATAGACTGCTTTATAATAGTGTTTGCTGTTTTCTGAGATAAACCAAGTTTGATGGAATTCTTTAAGCTCTAACTAGACTTAGCTGAAAATGGTGGCTAAATAAGTTTTATTTAGGATATTATCTTCCTCCAAAATTCACCGTTTTAAATGTTTTTAGTGGTTCTGTTTGGTTTTTTGTAAGTAGTTCTATTTTAAGGAAAGAAGCCTGTTTGCTTATGGCTTCACAGGTAAATTGTTTCTACTCGCTATGGAAATCTGTGGCACATGTATTGAGATATGACTGGTGTCCCATTGATGGTCCTTTCACATTCTGTATACACACACAAACTGTCCGGTTGAGAATGTTCAACAGACTTTTATGTTGTGATATATGGATGAGGAGATGACATGCCAATTAACACATTTGTCACAATTTATTTCCCCCTTCTACCATTACACACATGTTATTTAATAATAATAAAATCATTTCCTAATGAGCACATCTTGTAACCTGATTTCTAACAACAGACATGTGGACAAATAAGTGTAACTTTCAGACATTAATTACAACCAAGAGACACTTGAAATGTTGCTTGTCAAATGGTATTTACAACATACAGTATTCAACAACAGACATGTGGAAAAATAAGTGTAACTTTCAGAAAACAATTACAACCAAGAGGCACTTGACACATTGCTTGTCAAATGGTATTTACAACATACAGTATTCAAATTTGAGGAACTCCTGTATATGAGTGATTCACATGATGTGGTGCCAGCAATCGCGGGGATGGTTATAATGAGGTTTCCTCTTGGTTTTCCAACGTAATTAAGCATGGAACAATCTGTCATCATATAAGTGAAATACTGTTGAGTATGACTTTAAACCCTAATCAAACAACCATTGTAAATGTCCCAATCCCCCTCTTTTATCATACAATATGGCGGATTTTATGGACAAACTGCATTTAGAGCGTTTTTGTTACAAGAATTCTGACATAAACATAATGATGATTCATACAACAAAATATTCTTTTTCACTACTCCGGTTATATACTATTTTCAGTTTACAAGCAATAAATTGGGTTCTTCATTCATAAAATTTAAGCAAATGCCAGCATCTAATATGCTTTACATTGAGTTTTTCAAAGTATTCAGTTATCAAAAGCCTGCATCTATCCCTCAAAGTTCTAGAATTTGAACATTTTGAATGGATTGTTTTATTTTGGAAAATTATTTAGATTATAGAAAACAATTTAATCAGATTTGCATTAATTGTAAGTACATTTACCTGCCTTATTTCAAATATATTCCTGTTTCAAGCGCATGCGCAGTGAATGTAATAAATGCTTTGGAGATAATAACCTTATTAACACCCCACACCACCACACCAAACCCAAATGAGATTTACCTGTTACAGATAAAGTGATAAATTTGTTAATGGTCTAACCTGTCCCAGGTGTTCTGTGCTATATACATTGATTAGTTTTGATTTAGATCTGTTGTCCGAGCTTTGCTTATTGATTAACCACTTAGGCTTCATGTTGATAATGTAATTAGTGTACCTAGTTAAATAAGCTTAATGCATGTAATTTGGAGGAATCAGGTGCTGGTAATAAAGACTTTCAAGCTGTGTTACTTAATCCACTGATTATAATAGATAATTCACATGGGCTATATTCTTATATATTTCCACAATAAACACAGTTGTCATGATATATTCAAAATAAAAATTGCAATGTTATATTGGAAACTAACCGCAGGTGGTTGAATGGGGTTTCCTGGTGCCCTGGTGATCTTAGAGCTAAGGAACAGGAAGCTTTGTTTGGGGGAGGGCTTATTTGTTTTTGCCCTTTGTGATTGTCCTGTCTTGTCCTTTTTTTGTTCACAATAGCATCAAGGGTGGTTAACAGGTTACCTTTACTAATCCTTCTAGAAGCCCTTTGTATGAGTGAAATAAAGATAAGCATGGCTTTAAACCCAAAGTAATGAAACCAACAAACATCCTTGATGATGGCTTACATCTGCCAGAAAGAGGTCTGTTGTTTCCTGCCTTAATCTGTTTAAATAATTTTGTATTTCCATAAGAAGTACATGTATATTGTTGACCATGAATGACTAGCTTATGTAAGACCTCTCCATCCATTAAGAGTCAGCTGCTTGTCAGAAAAAATATATTTTCCTATGTGCAACAAAAGTATATTTAAAGTACACTACCAACCACTTATTCAATTGAGTGAGAGATTCAACACCGTAAACTGTATTAAGGTAAAGCCTTTTAACGTTAGAAGAGTGGGTGAGGGTGGGGGGGAATAGAGGACTGTATGGCCATGTGGGTATCTTTCCCATAAGAATAAGCTACATGTACATGCATGATGATTTTTCTTTTATTCTACAGATTTGATAAGCGTTTCTTCCAAACTCTTTCTCAATACCACCTGGTACCACTTTCACGTTTTCATGTCTTGATTTAAAAAATCTGTTTGAAATGTTTTGTGTGAAACTATATGAGAGAGCTTTTCCTGATTTTATTGGTTCTACTTCCTCAAGACACGTCTGATTGTCATTCAATTTGCTTCTCTGGGTTTTTTTTAGCCAATTGAATCAAGATGTTTTACAAATTTTAGATTTAGCAGCTCGGGGTCATGTTTAGAGTGTTTCCTAATCCAATCACTGAAAGTCACCAGAGTTGGTGAGGCCATTGTCTGGCTTCAGTATAATTGGAGGAAATTTCAGAAAGCCAATCTTAGATTCAATCTGAGATTGTTCAGTTTTTTAAACCGCCAAATCCTTGATCTTTGTTAGTCTTCAGTTCAGTTTCCAGTTTACTGCAACATTGTTATGTCTTTACTTAATCAAGATTAATAAAAAATTTAAACAAATGTACCAAAAACTTTGTGAGCAAGATACATGTATGTGCAGGGGTGAAGTGGTTTTTGCTCCTGATACAAATTATCATTAAGATTTAACAGGTATTGTGAGAATTTGAGTAGATCATGTTACCAGAATGGTCTTTAGTTTTCCAACATGTTTAAAGTTAGTATACAAATTTATTATGACAAGTTGCAAATCATGTATGAGTTACAGTAAATTCTGTACTTTGATACCAAAGTAAGTATACATATAATTATCTATGATGACAAGTTGCCAATCTTATATGAAATGAGATTTTGAAGGATATGGTATATAAGGGTGCTGTACTTAATTAAAGGAAAGATCACTGAAACGTTAGGAAATTGAAGTATTCTTTGTGAAACTGGGTCACTGATTTAAAATATATTTTAATCATATAATTGTGTAATCATAAATATTAATGTTGTATAAGTTGCCTCAGTGTGATATCATATTTCATCTTTATGTCAGAAAGGCAAACAAATAATAGCTTATATTGCTCTCAAGTGTTTGTTTAAATATTAATATAGCATTAACCTTTGAACAGTTCAAGCGGTCATCTTTTATTTGTGGACACAGTTACGTTGAATATTTGATGAGAATTGCTTGTTGTCTTTGATCAGTGTCATACCTGTGGAACAAATCACCTTACATCTCCAGGTGTGAAATATTCACTGGTGATGAGACTATTATAATGACTTATTAACGTTTTCCAGTGTTCACAGGGGTTAACTGAGCTACTGGTACTTACATAACATAACCACTTGATTATCTCACTCTGTATGGGTCCACTTGTAGAAATAGTATTAAAATATTAATAGCCGCAGTTTCATCAGTGATACAGAATACAGGTAATAAACATCTGATTGAATATTAGAATCATATTTTTGGGGGATAAAAAAAATATATTTTATGAGTGAGCTGAACTAACATATTGCCACTTCAGATATATCTATCAGTGATACAGAATCCAGGTAATAAACTGGCAATTTTAAGTTTTAATTTAAAAATCGGTCGAATTTTTTGAGAATATATCATTTTTTTTATTACTGATATTTTTATTGTTAAGGATGAACATGTGGAAAAGATTTAATAGGTGCTAATGTAGTGATTATTTGTAAAGACATGTATAAGCAAATATGTTCAGGTAGAGTAGTTGTCTTTCACGGAAGGATTTCAACCATGAAATTTTTACAAACATATCTGATAATTGTTTTCATTCAGATAGCTTGCCAATATTTCTGGTCTATTGAACTGGAGGGTCATAGGTTATACCTTGATAGCTCAACAGGAATATAATTAGTCACCTCAAATCAGGATACATTGAAGTGTGGATTTACGACGTGCGCTACATTTATTCTGTTTATCACCTGTCCTAGGTAACTGAGGTGAAATCATTATTATGATACAAATGTGGTAAGTATGTCTTGCCCTTTTAAACTAGACAGCAAATACTGTTCAGTGCTTGTCTTCAGATCAGCTCTCATTGATGATTGTTTGATTAGTATATTCTTTTCAAGTTTTACCTTGAGTAATAATTGTTTAATGCATGTACTGTGTTCAATCTGTGTACCACAGTATTATCTACACTTTGAGTACAAAGCCAGTCTTACAGTTGTTTTCAAGGCAATTGGTCATGAATATATCTTTGAGCTTATTTTAAAGGAGAGATTTTGCAACTTAACTCTTTTAAAGGCATTTCTTCTGATAAGGCTAATCCCATGGCCATGGTTCTGTGGTTAGTGTGTCGGCTACTTTGATGTACCATCCCCGGGTTTGAGACAGCTTGTCGACCATCAAGTAAATGATTGAGTCATAGGATGTGGTTCCAGCAATTGCGGGCTTGGTTTCCCCTTCATTCTCCATCATATTCAAACAAGGAACAGTTTGACATTTCAGTGGAACATCCCTCGTCTTATAAGTGAAATACTCTTGAGTACGACGTTAAATTACAATCAAACAGGTGAACAGGTATTTTTTGTTTGACTCATGTCAATCTTAGTCAGTACATGAGTCAATATTGCTCAGTACATCAGTCAGTTTTGTTCATTACATCAATTGATATTATTCAGTACATCAGTCAATATTGTTCATTACATCAATTGATATTGCTCAGTACATCAGTCAATATTGTTCATTACATCAATTGATATTGCTCAGTACATCAGTCAATATTGTTCATTACATCAATTGATATTATTCAGTACATCAGTCAATATTGTTCATTACATCAATTGATATTATTCACTAATATTCAGTACATCAGTCAATATTGTTCCGTCCATTGGTCAGCATTTCTCAGTACATCAGTCAGTATTGCATTACTGCACTACTGTTGTACTATTATATACACAAAACTCTGCAACAATTAAAACAGAAAACCAGATTAAAAAAATATGGGTGACAGCTGAAGAATGTTTGACTAAGCTGGTCAAAATGCTCAGATCATGGTAGTGTCATTGACATGACCTCTTCATGACCTTGGAAGTAATTGTTTGAAAATGAATGACCAACTGTTCTGTTGATGTGCTTTAGCATGCTGTGAAGCTCCAAGGATAGACATATTACATTGTCAGCTGTAGGAATAATGTTTATTCTCGTACTAATAACATTATAACACTTTTTATGATAATACTCATTTTTCAGCAAATTTCAGCTTTTTCCATGTGTGATTTCAAAGCTGTATGCCCCTCTGTATTTAATGTGTCCCCTATTTAGGTGACTTGAGCCTAAGTGTTTTGAATATCAGAAGGATGTCAGTTGTTCAGAAAAAAACATTTCTGAAGGGGAGGGGGGGCTAGTAAGACTTTTGGGTCTGTGTTCCCAGAGCTGGAGGGCAACACAAAACTTATTTGGTATTTTCTTTTGGGCACTGGTAGATTTGCAGACTTTATTAATTGTCATAAGTTTTTGATATCTTGTGGCAGGGTTGATTAATGGGGAGGTCTTAATCCATTGGCAATATTGGTCAAATAACTTTAACATTGGTGTTAGGCGGTAATCAATGTTGATCAGTGGTCTTTATTTCTCCAGAATCAGTAGCGGATAAATTGGTAACTTAGTATCTTGACAGAAAGGTATAATATGTGATTAATTATCACATGTGATATGATTCTGTGTACCAGCACCAATACTGTACTTTTTAACTTTTTCATAAATCACCAGCGGCTGGAACCAGCTTCCTTGTGCCCTCACATCCCTGGGGCAACACAAAGCCGATCTGTTTGTGATGTTTATTTGTTTTGCGTCCTGTTATTTGTTTGTTGCCAGTGGTTGATATATTTCATCCCGCGGGCTGGCATGCTGTCATATGAGTGAAATGACCTTAAGTAAAGTGTAAAACCCCAATCGATCAAGCAAATAAACACTATTTTTGTAAAATAAGCTTCCTGGGTAAATAGGTCAGCTACATAATAATAAAGAGATCAGGCAGATTAGCTATTCTTCGTCACTCATTTAACTAATGAGCCAGTCATTGGATTGACGTCCACGGCCGTGGCGTAGTGGTTAGCGAGTGCGCTTTCTACCACTTACTTCGATTTACCGTTCACAGGATCGAGTCCGTCTGTCGACCCTCAGGTATATGAGTGAGTCACAAGATGTGGCTCCGGCAATTGCGGGGGTGGTTTTTTCGAGGTTTCCTCCCTGTTTGTCACCATAATAGGGCAAGTAAGTGTGAAGTGGACAATCCATCGTCATATAAGTGAAATTCCCTAGAGTATGGCATTAAACCTCAATCAAACAAACATTGGATTGAGACCACTTTTCGTTCCTTGATATAAAAGAGAAGTTTGAGGGATCACCAAGCGTCATCATAAAGTGAAATACTCTTCACAATGACATCAAATGAAACAAACAAACATAGATTTCATTTTATGAATTATTTTGCAGAATGACGTAAGAATATGAAAAATGGCTATCAAAAAAAAAAAAGAAGAAAAACCCAGGGAAAACTCTAAATAATATTAATATATAGTGTTTATTCTATACATGGTTGAATATTTATAGCTGTACTGATGCAGAATTCCACTAATGGCTTATTCTAAATGCTTAAGGCTAACAGATTATTCCAGCAACAATTTCCTGCGTTGACCTATGTCACTGACTGAGACATTATCCTGGATTCCCCCCAGCCAGACTTTTCTCCCTTTAATGCCAGTACCATAAAGTCCACTAAAATTGCATAATACAAATACAGTTTCGACAATTTAGTTTGAGATTTTTTTATGTCCCTTTTTTCTACCTTGTACCTTGTTACTCTCTGCCATCAGTATATATTTGACCTCGTATTTTGCTTATTGATCTGTGAGGAAGTATCTGCTATGCCATCCAATCAAGTAGTCAAGGTGAATGTATCCACTAAATGTCCTGAGTTCATTGATTGGTATTGATAACCTCGTCAAGGTAAATCTCAGGTGTAACTCATCGCAAATGTAGATCGTATAATGTACACCAGCATATTTAACAGCTGGCAGCATTGGTCTGAGGAACATTGGTCAATAGAGGACTCAGTTATAGCAGTGAAATACATGTAAGTGCTAATCATATAAGTGAAATACATGTAAGTGCTAATCATATAAGTGAAATACATGTAAGCGCTAACCATATAAGTGAAATGCATGTAAGTGCTAACCATATAAGTGAAATGCATGTAAGTCCTAGGGCATAAGAATTCGATATATATGCTTTCAAGCCGTGAGTACACAATTGCATATACATGTACACACATTTACATCATGGGCAAACAAATGAAACACATACTAGCCATGGGCATAGAAATAAAACATATTCAAGTCATTGGCATAGAAAGGAAAAAACATATAAGCACTAGACATTTAAATGAAAAACATGTTAGTAATAAGCATAGAAATGAAAACAGTTAAGTATTTGGCATGTAAATGAAAACAGTTAAGTATTAGGCATGTAAATGAAAAACATTTAAGTAGTTGGCATGTAAATGAAAACATGTTACTAGTAAGCATAGAAAAAAAATGTAAGTAGTAAGAATAGAAATGAAAAACATAATCCATTTTTAATAGGCACATGTGTTACATGTATTGCTACATAAAAGCATGCAGATGGGGAATGCAGAAATGTTTTTTGTTTCCATTTATCTGATTGTCAGTCACGGTGGAATCTGGTCTTTCATGAGAACTCACCACCGCTGATCCCAGGATGTTTAAGCTTGTTGAGCAGTGTATATTTTCAAGATAAGGCAAAAAAACTTAATTTGACATAGCCTGTCAAAAATGACTGTTAAATGACACTGTGTGAATGGAAACACCCACTCTGTGAACATTTAGCCAGTTTTTGGGGGTATCAGTGTCCCCATTAGTGGGATGATAAACCTGGCTTAAATTGTAGTTATAGAACTGAAATACATTTTAGTAATACTATATAGAAATTAAATATATAAAGTGATGGATATGATCATACAAATGAACTACATCTTCTTTAAGGAAATAAAATATATGTAAAGTAGTAGACATGGAAATGAAATATATGTACAATGTAAGTCGTTGGCATATCAATGAAATACATGTAATCTTTTTTTGTCTACAAGAAAAGTACATGTAATTTGTAGGAGTGAAATACATGAAATTAAATGTACATGTATCTGCGTCCTTGACATAGAAATTAAACCATTGTCATAGAAATGAAATATGTGTATGTTGTAAGGCATACTAGTTAAATACCTTTTAATCTTAGGCCTAGGAATAAAATCTGTAAGTCATTAATAATGAAACGATATACATGTAGGACACAGACATAGAAATGGATATATAATATAAGTCATAGGCATATAATGAAATATATGATATAAGTCATAGGCATATAACGAAATATATAATATAAGTCATAGGCATATAACGAAATATATAATATAAGTCATAGGCATATAATGAAATATATAATATAAGTCATAGGCATATAATGAAATATTGGCGCACATCATTCGATAGAATGGAGCCGCCACTCAAACAAAAAACAACAACAACTATCATGAAATATATATGTTAGTCGTCGGCATCGA
>JARDVA010075611.1:0-11859 GCA_030265315.1 Mopalia swanii
GTCAACGCTGAGCCATTTTGAACAGCTATGCAGAGGCGATCTTCTAGACTAATTGCACATATATAATTTAGGACCTAACTTAACCGAAAACAATATTTGCCTGTCCATGTGTGTGCACACTAGAGCATTATAACTGGTTACAAATTGACCTATCACAACAGTGTTTGAATGTCTGTGTATTATAAACATGATCTTGGTCAACAATAAGCCATCAAGATACATGTTATGGATATGTGGTTTCCTTCGCCATTATCATATACCCTCTATGCTACATTTAACTGGGGGTATCAGAAACAAATATCATTTATTTGGAGGCATGTCTAGCAAGGGAATGCTTTCAGTATAAACATTTAGTCCGGTGAATCTACAACATACGACCATTCCCTTAAGTACAGATCCATAACCGAATATCAGGAGATTGTGTCTGTCAATTTGTTTAAGCGTTTCCAACGTGCGGTTTCCTCAGCTGATCGACTAAACTGTTGATGACAACGCGTGCAACTGTGTTTTCCCCTATATAACATAGAACAAATTTCAAACATACAGCATAACTGATCTGCCAAAAAGGAAATTGGCTATTGGCAAATGTTTTACCATGCCAGTTTCATTAAGACATTTGACAAGTTTTGCTGAGACTTTACGCTTCAGACTGCCCTGATCATGTGGGAAATTGGTCATAGTTTATGTTATCTTTTGCATTGTATATATATTTTGGAGTCTTGTGAAGTGTCATTATTATCCCTATCCAAAGGCGAAAGCGCTGAGTTACATTTGAGACTCCACAGTCTACTTTGTACAGAGACGGCCTTTAAATGTGCAATCTAACGACGCATTTGCATCCGTCAATAAGTATGTGATAATTTCACACCTATCATGATGGTGTACAACCAATGCCTTTGTAGACTGCTTGTAGAAAAAAGAAGATTTTATCGATTGGAAGAGGTCCGATTATAAGCGCCAGTTAAATTGACAACACAAACTTCTCTGACAGAAATCGACTGGGTTTAAAATCAACAATGTCTCGGAGTATATTACCTCGCGATATCAAGAGGCACAGAACATCCAAACTTGACGGGAAATTCATGGTGTAAACTGGACTTAATCAATCTATCAATGAAGAGATCACTTGAGCACATCACATCTCTGGTGTAAAACGTTCCTTCAATTCACTTCCAAACACATGTAATATGAATACTAATGACAAACAACATGTACACTCTTCAATTCTTTAAGGTTCTTTGGTCATTGCTCTGGTAGAACTATTTATATGGTTCTGAATTAAACCCTCATAGCAACTGTTCTCCCATTCTTCTTATATCAAAGAATCTTTTTTTGTCGTAATGGTTCCATATAAAACCATCCTTTTTCCTTAAGAACAATTATTTCTAAAAGTGCATCATCAACCATCACAAGTGTGGAGGTCTTCTAAAAGTGAGGTGCGTGTTGACGATCTGAGGTTTCTCTGGCGATACAATTGATATTCCAGGTTTAGATATAACCAGGATTTCATTTGCGCTGTTTGTGAGGTATATCGTTTAATCTTTAAAGTTTTTCAAAGTACCCTCTCTATATCATTATCAGCCGAGTTTTTATATTAGTTTTCCCTGCCAATCGTTTTGTTTTCATATCACGTACAAGCATGACGTAATAACTCAGAAGAAGATTTTAACTCGAGAGACCATTGCTTGGCTACATCCTTAGCTCATTCGAGAAAAAAAATTAGAACAACGCCCGTGTCATTATCTAAGCAATGGTTTTAATAGTGTTAAATGTTTAATGAATGATTCTCGTGTCACATTCGTATGAGTCAGTTAAAACATGATGGTGTTAAAATGTATTTAATTGGATGTCTGGACTTTAACATTAATTTAAAACACTACATATTTGACAATTGAACATGATGGTTGAGCAGCTCAGGTCTGTGATGATTAACGAGCATGACGCTCGAGTTGAAAACCCACTGTCCAGATCTGACAAGTCGTGATGTTCCTTTGCCATAACAAATGTGCGTGTATCAGTGCTTTGAATAGCGTGCCACATAAATATTTGCTATACACGTCATCAACAAATAGTGTGCAACATTGTGGTATGTGGTGCGTAATATGTTCGACAAATAAGAATAAAATATTTAGAAACAGAACATAGGAATATGCTCAACCAATGTTTAGCTTTTGTCGAGATTTGAGTACTTCTAACTCGGCAATGAGCTTACATGTGTCCATACTGTGTTCATGTATTCGTTATTAGTTCGAATCGTTCCTATCATGGGCCTGGAAATTCAGGCGGAGAGGTCACGGAACCCTGAAAGCACTTACAAATAATTTACATATATATATATAGCATCAATTTGGACATTGCAGTTCGATAGATGTAAAAATGTGTGTTCGGTTACAATAATGTTATTTGTAACACCCAATGTTTTGGCCCTATCCACCGTTTTCAATTGTTGAATACGAAAAATATGCTTGGGAAAAGGCGGGGTTTTTTTAAAGCGCATGACAGTATTTGCCACTGATTTTATTCCAGTATAGAGTCATTCTCCTCTATTTTAACCCCCCTTCCATATTAAGTGTCTCCTAGTTGCGGTGATTTGATCTAATCGCCTTATGCTGAGCCAGGCTTCTCCTCTAAACGATACGAGTTTTTCTCTAGATGTTCAACAAAACCCCCAGTTTTTCCAAATACTGCATAGTTGTCGTAGTGAGGATATATGTTGGACAGACATGACGACTAAATGATCAGGATTGATTTAAGATTTCCACAAGCTATTGTATTGTCGAAGGCTGTTAATATTCTGTCACCGAACACATATTTAAAAGTTTTAATACTTATGTATGTCCTGCTCAGTTAATTTTCTTTCTCTTTTTGACATTTGTAGCCAAGGAGCTACTGATTGGAGTGGTCTTTAAATATGGCTCTTAAGGAATAAATTGTAAATATGTTCACGACACAGTGTAACCAAAATACCGCTGAATGTGGCGTTAAACACTAATCAATCTATCAATTAACACGGCAGATTCATTCACAATCACTTTTCTTCAATGTAACAGCAATTTACAGCAAGTAATAATTAATGAGTTACGGGGACTATTTAGACCCTTTAGACACTTTAAATATTTTGACATAATTTCATTATGTTGAAATTAACTGATAATTAAAAAAAAATCGCCAAAGACGCTTATGCTTACATAATCCATGTTGAACACACTCCATAAGATGAGAAGATGGTGGTTATCTTATTGGCACCCGAGAAGCGTTCACGTTGACTGCTGTTCATGGACGCATATCGTCAACAGATAAAGGGAAATCTCAAATCGAAAGAGAAAGGATATCGACAACGTTAACGTACAAAAAAATCAGCAATATGTTTGTAGATAGCATATAAAAGAGAAAAAATTACAGAGAATACTGTTTAATGGTGGTATGTTTTAAAAACAAGACGGTCTCTTCTCACGCAGCCACTCTCTCGTTTTAGTAGTTTTACGATACAGATTGAGAACTACGATGTTTGATGTGTTTTCAACCATTAGAAATGAAATAAAATACTCACTGTACTTGTTTATCATGCCGTACAACTTTCCGTCATAAAAGTAATATGTGTTAGACCGTTATTGATCTTCTAACGCAAATAAGCTACGACTCACCGGAGACCAAATGCAATTGCGATCGATTGCGTACACATGTGCTGTTTGTAGGAAAATAGTTAACTCAATAGGGCTATTTACTAAGTTATAAAGCTAATATTTTTCTGACGTTATCATTGCATTGCGGTGGCCTGATGTAGGACGGTCTAAATTCCTCTTTCGGACTTAAACCTCAAGGAAAAAGATGCGCAAGTTAACTATGTGTTCCAAAAATATGTCCGTTATATTACATTCTGTACTTGTTTATTACCTCTAAACCTGTTAGAATTAGGTAAAAAAGATATTGAAAAGGTACAAAATATATTAAGTCTAAACTCAAGTGGACCACATGTCCCAGGGGATCAACAACTTTATCAATTCAGTTTTTCTTTTTTTTCTTTGGCTTGACAAATCCGAGATTAGTGACTATAAAATAAATTCAGGCTGGTGGTTGTAGATGGCTTTAGTTGCCGTAAAGGACAATGACATTCACACACGATAGGTGGTGGTTCTTCTGGTGTGCCTATTGTACGTTGGCATAAACACATAGTGCTTGTGGCACCGCATGAGGGTGGATCACTTCACATATTGATCTGGCACCCGTGATAATGAGTGAAATAACCTTAAAATTAGCTAATACCACTACTATAAAAGATTGGTCCATGAATAATTGCCTCTTATAGTAATAATCTCTTTGTGTTTATTGGCTCTTGTCATCCTTACGTCTGTGTATAAACGACATCCAAAAAACAGTCACTAAGTGAGACAAAAGTTAGGCAAGGTGACCTAAGTGTTTGGAGCTTTTGCTATTTATAAATCTCACGTAGACGGGAACAAATTGAAAAAATTGATGTCATATGTTGAGCTACTTTTGTTTGTATGTGAACATTCAAGCTGCAAGTTCAGCACTGTATCATTAATTCATTCACGCGCTCCATCTGTTAGAAGGTGACAAATAATTTGTATCGTCGATCCCATTGGATTAAAGGAAGAGGCCGTTAGGTATATGTGCCTAAAAAGCTGGACTTGAGAAACAGTTTGCTCAAGTGTGTAATATGAAGAGTGTTATAATCCAGCCAGGTTCAAATTGGACATTAACTTTCAGGTTTTCCAGATTACGTCAAATACATAATATGACACAGTGAAGCATGACTCCCATAAACAATGTTCGTGTGAATGGTTGACAGGATAACCCAGGTGACGCGAAGCATCCATTGTGTTATCCTTTTCAACAGAATGTTGACTATATTCATGGTGGTCAAACTACATTGCAAACAACACTGTAATGTTCTGCATTCGACTAGTTTATATATATGAAGAATCTTTGTTTGTTTCACAAGGAGGCGTGCCAACCCAATGGATGACGGATCCCTCCCTCCACACACACACAAATCGACAGCACTGGCAACAAACAAAAACATCACAAGACTAATACAGGACAATACAAAGATATCACCAAGATGTAGGCTTCCTGTTCCTCTTTATCTCAGAAAACACCATGGCAAATATTACTATTTTACTGGTATTAAACGGAAAGACAACTGTTTTTCGTCCTAAACTTATTATTTTCATTGCATATTTTCAAAGACAAACATCGAAAACACGGTCGGTCACCAGTGTATCCGTTTGTTTATAGATGCATTGGAAAGCATCTGTAAGAACACGGCCTATACACAAGCTCGGCCATCCAAGCGCAATGTTAGTGTGTTGTCCACTTCAAACTAGCTATTTGGGTAGCACATACGTTTAGCATGTTTTCAGCTGACGTGCGGTTTACAAAAATCCAGTTTTAGTACCAGGTTGATATGTTCAGGCGGTTGTTGTTGGTTTGCTTGAGTACGGAACCCTTGCTTCCGACTTTATATGAAAGCATCCACCAGTGCTGGCAATCGGGGACAGCCACGACTAGACGATATTACTACCGTGTTTTCGAACAATGACGTCAGTTCCGCTTTTTAAATTAATTAATTAACGGCTATGCTAATTCGAAAGCAAGTGCAATACGATGGTTGCCTTTGAAAATATTCAATAAACATAATAAGTTACTTAGTGTTGAATAAGAATTTAACAATAACTGGCGGAGGGTTGGAAGGAAGCTTCCCGTTGCTCCTATAGCAAAAAGGGGACACATTGCACCGGTCTGTTTGTGGCGTCTTACGATACCGCAATGCAATATTTTGTTAATGCCAGTTACAAGCTGTTATTTTATTAATGTGTGGCTTAGTTAATCATAGCGGTTTGTCACTTCATCGAGGAGGGTTGGGGAGCTTCCTGGTGGCTTGGTACTCTCAAAGCTCTTCCTGGTGGCTTGGTACTCTCATAGCTCTTCCTGGTGGCTTGGTACTCTCAAAGCTCTTCCTGGTGGCTTGGTGCTCTCAAAGCTAATGAGCAGCATGAAGCCGATCTCTTAGTTAGGTCTTTGTATTTCGACTTGTGATTGTCCTGTATTTTCTGAGTGTGGTTTCTTCACCCATTTTTTAGCAAATCTATACTGGTCAGCAGAAATAGGGCAATGGTCAAAGTCTAACAAATGTCCATGTAAAACGAATACAGGCCCAGGTGACCAGAAACTGAACTGTTTAGTTTTAGCAAAGGCACAGCTGTGTTTTTTCACTTGCCAAACACACGTTATCTGTGTAAGCTATTGTGGGACAAGAGTATAATTCGTATCTACAATTTCGTTATTTTGTTTCGTCATGACATATTGAAGTAGAGTGACTGCTGTATCAACATAAGGCCTGATACAAGGGGTGGTATAGAGATTGCGGCAGGACATTTTTGGCATCAACATACGGTCAAGCGGAAGTTGTGCAATGTCTAATCTTTAAGTAGTATATTTTGTCATCAGGATGAGACCTTGTAAAAGTGGCGGACTGCCGATCCACCAAGTAGTATAAGCTTGCGATCGGATGTTTTGCCTTCCAAATAACGCCTTGTGGAGGTGTCAACTTATTGCCTGGTGGAGGTGATGGAATGTCGATGTTTACCATATTTTCTGTAGACAATGGTGTTATTTATCTGCATCTAAAATATCTATTAAATTTGCCGTTTAAATCAATTAAAACAGTTAATCAATTTCTACTGCTGCTATTGCGGCGCTAGCTTTTGTGTTCTTCGGAGATACTCGGTTGTCTTGCGTTAATATGTTGGCCATACGTAATCAGATTTTCTTATACTAACAGCCTCAATCTGCTGATATATCTCCGCTATTGTATCAACACGCACATCGTCTAGAGATATCATGAACTAACCACTTCATTCATCGATAAGATATTAGACTTCTGCTAAAAAAAGCTATGTGACGCAAGTTATTTAGTATCTGGGGCCCCTGGCCGTGGTTTAGTGGTTGGCGTATACGTCTACTAATCCTACTTCGACGTACCATTCACGGCTTCGAGAATTAGGTATTTCAGTAAGTCACACGATGTTGCTTCCACAATGCCGGGGGTGGAGTTTACGAGGTTGCCTCTCGGTTTTTCGCCGCATTTAAGCAAGGAACAGTGTGAAATGGTCAACCCGCCGTCATGTAAGTGAAATACCCTAGAGTACGACGTTAAGACCAAATGAAACAAACAATATTTAGTATTGGAGTCTGCATTGTCTGTCTTAAGGTTATCTTTATTATGGCTTGGCTACGTGTGCGATCCAAAACTAGACCAGATTAAAACATCAAACACTAATTGCAGTTACTGCTGGACATCATGTCAAGTAAATGTTTTTATTACTATTATTTTCTTAAACGGTTCACTGAAACTAAAACATGGACGTGAACAGATGTATGTGATTTACCTTACTATAAAATCCGCCATATGATATTTCACTGACGTTTTCTCTGATTTACTTGAAATGGTCAGCTCTAATGTTTTTCTGAGGTATAAGTAAAAGAGGAATAAGCCCTTCGTTATGATCGGTGTAATCAAAAGCTTTGTAGTTTGGACAAACACAAACTTATAAGTGTTTGAAGCTTTTGTCTTTCTCCGGGTTGACTCTTTGTAAAATAATTGTGAGGTTGATATTTTAGTGATATTCGTGGTGCTAACCGTTTGACTATATCAAGTACAGGAAGCAATCAACTGTTGGCTTACAAAAATAATGGATTTAATTCCATTCGGGCTGATTTTGGCAGGAAATTTCCTGTTTATTATTTTTAAAGTGGCCTAGAAATGTTTAGAATCTAAAAATACAACTTTTGTTAAAATCTCTACATTTTTAGCTCGCCGGTTTGTTTAATACGCTTGTGACCGCCTTTTATGGGTTTAAACACAAGGCAGATATGTCTGGTCACACCAATCTTCCAGTATATATTGGAGAAAAAAAACAGGGAAGAAGATATGTGTATGAAATTCTATAAAACGGCTATTCAAGGAACATAATTTGAAAGGAATTGTACCCACGTTACATAACCATAAATACTGATTAAGTAAAATGGCTCTGATTTTATTACAATTGCAGTTATGTTACTGACTTGCCAATTTCATTCTTAACCATTTCCACTGTTTATCATAACAACAATTTATCGCACATACTATATAAACAACCGAACCTCTTATTTCAAAGAGGTTTTAACGTTTTAAATCATAGGATGCGTGCGGTTTACAGAACTACCTCCCCGGATATAACACGTTTATTATGTCATACAGACTTGTCGGGTAAATTCCTGTCATACCCGTGAACACCTGGATAAGAACATATCCACTTTAATTGAGATGGTGTAAAACTTCTTAAGTTACTTTTTCAAAATAGCGACTGGATTATTAGCTCGGTTAATTTAATGTTTTGTTACACGGTACAGATCATATCTAGTACACTTGGCAAGCATTGATTGGTAGTTGACTGCATGATCAGATGTGGGTTAGGTAGCAATGGTTTCTAGTTCAGAAACTGATCCGTGGAGCTTTCTGCACCAGTAACCTGGACTTGCATCTGCGTCTATGATATATCGGTTCCCGGATGTGATATATTTGCCTTACTGTCCTACTGACTTTTATACAATCACAGCATTTTTTCCGCCTTCTACACATCACCACAGTAACTGTTACCTGCAATCGTATTCGCTCGAGAGTTTCTATGGTGGACGAGACTAAGACACTCTCGTTCGCCATGCCAGGCCATCGCGCATTAATTTCCGCCAGTATTTTGGACGACGTATGCCACAGACCAGCGAGTAAAAAGAAGTGCAAAACAAGATGGCCCAGGTGTATCGTAAGAGCCAATGTCTCGACGAAGGAAATAGAATCGATGCTATTTTAGAATGTGTTACTTGTGGTGTATGCTGCACGAAATTTGAACTCTTTGAGGAAAAAACTAATTGTGATACGTATATCACGATTTTCATATCACTTCTTGCAGCTAACAACACAATTGCTGATCAGTTCCTCTTTATCTGAGACACGTATCTCATTCGACTTTAAAAGAAGCCTATCACTTATTACATTTTTTTTATATCAACTAGTCGGTGTAAAAGAAATACATAAAACCACGTATAATTATAACAGGGAAGAGGATGTGTAGATGTGTTTTCTTTCCTGGACATGTAGGGATTGTAAGGAACTTTATGTTGCTCTGGTGCGGTCACAGATAACGGTTAACTGGGAGCTGATTGGTTCAGAATTTGTCATTGTGTTGCCTTGTTCATTTTCCGTGTTTGTCTGTCAATGGTGATCTCCTTCTATTGGTGAAGTTTGTTTCCACAGTAGAACTATCTTCCTGAAACTTGGTAGACACATCCACCATCGGTTGTAATTGTGTCTTTTGCTATTACAGATTAAGCCTTAGAACATGGCATGTTGCGTGCCATTGTTTGAAATGTCTTGGTTACCATGGTTACCCCACGAGCATCTCATGAGGGCGTATGTTGGGTTTACTAAAAGTCTTGTTTAGATTTAAATTGTGAAATGCATGCCTCAAAGATTATGTGTATCGAAGGGCGGAAGGGATTAACGTGATTATCTCACCTCAACTGATTAATTGCTGACCATTACCACAAACCAATTAGCGAAAAACCAGCAGATCAATTACATGACCGTTGAGGATGTGTCTTTGAACTGAACAGTAGACATGGAGAACAGATGTTTGTTTGAAATTGTGGTTTTAGGGCCGCTTCCCTGATATGAATTTCGCCGCCCTTCAAATCACTGAATTTTTCAAATATATCATTTACAGTATTTGTTTTTCTAGTTCGTAGCCGTAACAGATGTTTGTGGGTGTTAGAACACATTTATAGAAACTATTCATGCCTCCGGTAGGACTCCTACTGATAATCATTAACATAGGTGTGAACGAAATCTATGGTGCCGACGTCAATCAAATTTCAGAGTTCAAACGGCCATATAAACATTTTTTTAAATAATGGATTAAAACAACGAATGCAATAGATAAAACTCTATTTCGCCTTTTCATTCAATTAAAAAAAACATGTTGTTTATTAAATGTATTGGGAGTAATCTTAAAACAATCTGGAGTTCAACCATTTACACACCTTTAGGCTGTTTTCTTTGCTTTCAATTTTCTTGTTTTTTATCATTTAAATCGTTTATTTCTCGTAAACTATTTGCAGTAAGTCTATGAAATTTGGCACAGACAATCTTGAAGCCATTATCTAAAAATCCGTCATGCAGTTTTTTATATTGATTTTCGTTTTAAAGAAATTTAGCAAATACTTTTTTAAGGGCAAATTTAATTTTTTTACATATATTTTTATCAATTCTACAAAAACTAACTTGAATTTAGAACAATCCTATGGCGGTTTTTTACTTAAAATACTAGTCTACAAAGACATGCATGTTTGGATAACAAAAATCCAAACATCTGAAAAAATACGAGTTACAAAGAAGGGTCTATTTTTAAAACTTATTTTACATTTTTCTTGTTTAATGCCATCATAATATGACATTATATTCTAAATACATATGATGTTAATATAATCATCCTATGGTACAACTGAAAAGCCACGAAAATATAAGGGTCGCATTTTTTACTCCTGACTAGCGGTAGAGTCCTCAACACAGGAACTGAAAGGTATGTAAATTCAACAACATTTTGAGGAACCAAGATATACCTATTTAAATGAATCTAGTGGCGACACCGATTGGACTAACGATGATTTGGCATAGAAGTAATCATACTCGCAACGTTGGGATCGGGATCGTGATCCAGTCAGGGATTAGCAATCTTCCCATCGGGATACTCACCCGGAGCCCCTGCGTCACAGGTGTGGGTCAAATTGGCCATTTAAACATAGCTGGTGGAGTTAAATTAGAACATCTTTGTTTACACATGGAGAATACCTATGAGAAGGGGCAGTCTGTAGGTATCAAACAATATGTCCCACATTGTAGTACTGATGTGCCAAACGGCTAACTAGGAACTACTAACGAAGCTTTCGTAGTTATTAATGGTGCGAAAATTAAGGCTTTGTTAGACACTGGCACAACCCTTTCTACTGTATGTGAGTTTCTGCCACAAACATTGGAGCCCCTTTCCCATAAAAGCACTCTATCAACAAGTGGGTATAGATAATCCATTTATTTGAAATTGGGACTTGTACAATCGGCAAAGCGTGAAAACGTCCACCCAATTGTGTCGCAAATCTTGCTTGTCTGCTTGATAGTAAGTTATCTTATGAGAAAGTGTCTGCTGCTTTTTTTCATCACGGAAGTATACGAGGCCTACTGACCTTGATGTAACTACTATGTTGGTAAAGTACAGTTACGATGACGACAGCAAAGTACTTTCCTCTGAAGAAAATGTCACAAGATGGACAGTAATTATTTCTCCCAATGCCGTTGTGTGTGTGTTAAGGTCTTGCTGGACCCCTTGGGCTCAAAATGAACAAAATTTTGTTATCGCTTAGATTAAAAGTTAGGTATTCAAACTATATGTCGGTGAAAAACATAGATCTAAATTGTATTTACAAACAGTTCATTTTAAGCCTATAATTTAGCTTCCCCACAAGTCGCAAAACTTTAATAGCCTATTTCTGGCACTTCACTTTTAAGCCGACCCTACATTTTCCATGGCGCATTTCTAGAAAACTATTCATGGTAGAGACTTCAAATTTGTTGCATGGTAAAGAGCAAGATGCGATCTAGTAAACCGTGTCTCATTTTATTATACGTTCTTCCTTGATTTTTTAAAATGTTTTCGGAAAATTGGATTTGACATTTTTATAAGACTTTTCAAGGTGGGATAGACAAAAAAATCAACTGTGATCGATCTAATCAAAATTTTAAAAAAA
>JARDVA010075833.1:0-11857 GCA_030265315.1 Mopalia swanii
TTATGGCAGCTCACATCCAGGCAAACAGGATATCCACGAGTGTGCAGATTACGGATACGTCACAGCTACACATAAAGCGATGACGTAACCTGCTGCGTGGGGATAACCAGCCCTTTGCGGAACCTCTCTATTAACCCTTTATCCGCAATGCTTAGCGATGTAAACCATTATTTCTGTCGCGATTTTAACTCTTTCTGTCTGCTATAAAGCCTTTCCCGCGATGTAAAATTATTCAGAAAAAATGATAAACACAATTTTCTGAAATTAAGTTATCGAAAAGAGCAAATCACTTATTTGATGGATCCATATTAATTTTTTTATTTTATCCAGGTCGTTGTTATAAGTTATCTTATTATCTGTCAACCAAATTCGTTGTATTCCGATTGGTCAATTTGAAGGGGGGTAAAAGCCCGTTCACCACGTGATATTTCTCATGTCATAAGATTTCACAGTTAATATAAAAACAAACATGGCCGCCTGCGCTTCAAAATTTACTTTCTTAATTAAATAAAACTTCGATTTTTGGTTGACACAAAGTGAGTTCAAAACATGTCTGCTTTGAGGTCGCTCAATTTTAATAAAACTGAAATACCAGAAACATCCTTTTGGTGGCCCCTTTTCGCAGCATCATTGACCGGCTGAAAGCCGCGTTGTCATGGCAGCGCTAGTCATCTTGGAACGCAATCAAAGATCGTATCGACGCAGAACCTATTTTCTAATGGCTTTCTAAGTGAATAAAATTACACATAGGCCCTACTTTGGCTTGACGTATAATTAATTCGTTTAAGACGATTTTCTCAGGGTGTACGGACTTTTGGATTGTCCTGCAAGCTCCATGCAACCTCCGAATAAAACGTATATATAATATTATTCGATTCATTGTTTCCCTGAATGAATCTCCATGTTTCCAACTTT
The DNA here is from genome assembly GCA_030265315.1 of Mopalia swanii. Classification (NCBI taxonomy): domain Eukaryota; kingdom Metazoa; phylum Mollusca; class Polyplacophora; order Chitonida; family Mopaliidae; genus Mopalia; species Mopalia swanii. Next base: position 916 of record JARDVA010075833.1, read on the forward strand.
TCAGGTGTTTATTTCGCTGGGTGTATCTTCTTGCTGGCATCCTCCACCCTGGCAACTGTGTTTGTGATCCACCTTCATTTCCGTGGCAACCAAGGCTCAAGACTTCCTTTCGCTCTTAAAAAATACGTTTTCTATAGATTAGGCCAAGTGCTACTGTATGGAAAGACTCTGAAAGCTGTTGGCTTCATGGAGAATTCACAGGTGGGTGCATGTTGTTTGTATGTTTGTTTGGCTGGGGTTTATCGTCGTACTCAAGGGTATTTCACTTATATGACGACGTGCCAGCCCAATGGGTGAAAGAAACCACCCTCGACACTACTGGCAACAAACAAAGACAGGACAGGACAAGTACAGGACTATAACCGGACGCAATACAGACACCACGAAACAGATCAGCTTCCTGTTCCCCTTTAGCTCTGAGAGCACCAGGGCAACATGAAGCTCCCTCCAACCACCCGCAGGTGGGTGCATGCAGTATGGGAATTGTTTAGAGAAATCGCATTATGCCTATTGGTTATAGAGACTGGAATTAAAAGTTAATGGGCCCTATACTAAATAGGTCGAATCGAGAGTTGTGAAAAATTGTTCTCTGAGTGTGTTCCTGTGATCCAATTTGGTAACTTAAGTGAAATGTGCAATCGATTAATTGGTTGATTGATGGGTTGGTTGATGGGATGAATGATTGGTTATTTGATTGATTGAATGATTGGTTGGTTGGTTGATTGATTGCTCGATATATGGATTCATTGATTCATTCATTCATTTATAACTTAGGCCTACGTACCGCCAGGAGAAGCATTTGAAGCGTTACACCCATTAAAAAAATATTTTTGAAAGTATGGTAAATCAACTATATTAAAATGATTCTATAAAGCAAATTTATCTTTATTTCAGGAAAAAGATACAAATCAAAATGGACCGGTTCAAAATAATGAAGTCGAGAAAGACCAAAACGTCAAAGAAACTGAAACAGAGTCCTGTGCGCAGGATTTAATTGACAAAGAATGGCAGATTGTTGCGATGATCACTGACCGATTCTGTTTCATTCTCCACGCTCTAGGAACAATTGGTATGACAGCTTATAGCTTTGTGTATTTGTAGCAGCAGCGTACGAAAAACCACGAACATTTGGAGAATGTGAGCAATAATTCAGTCTAACATTAATATCAACTCTTTCTGTTTATGGTGAAGACTTTGGGTCTACGGTGTTAGCCGGCCATTTGAACTTAATCGTATTCTCGCGAGAGTTTGTATAGTTAACGAGACTAAGACAACTCTCGTACGCTATGCCTGGCCCTCGTGCATTAATTTCAGCCAATATTTGGGGTGACGTATGCCACAGACCAGCACATAAAAAACTCCAACACAAGATGGCCCTTGTGTATCTTAGAACCAATGTCACAACGTAGGAATTAGAATCGACTATATTTTAGAATGATCTAAACTGAGACTTACTCTGTGTGCATTCCTGGAATGTACCGCGCACATAATCTCTGACGTCGAAGGATTGTCGCCAACTTGACATATTTGTTTAGGGTTTTTTCAAAATCAACTGATAAACATAGTCCGTGTTGTATAATGCTTTCACAATTTTCATCTGTTTTGTGTTCAGAACAAAATGTAGGCTACATCTGAACTAAATTTGACTTTGAATTTAAATAGGCCTCAAGGAAACAAAATGTATGATTTTGCTGCAGATCCATACATCTATCACGACTGAGCGTAGTGATGATATCACAGTGACGAGAATCTCGCGAGATTTAGCAGATTTACTCAGTGTGCCTCTTGCGAGTAGTTTCACAGCGGACGCCATTATCAATTAAAGGACTACTTTTTTCTTTTTTATTTAATGAAAGTCAAAGAACGTTTACATTGATTGAGCTATGGGGTGTGATACGGTGCAATTCTACTTGTTGTTTATCTTCGGTTTCAAGTTTTATTCGCTGGTTAATTTTAAACCCATTGGTGATAGTCAAGGTATAGGATTGTATTGCCAGTCCACGGTTTTGAAGAGACAATATTATTAAAACAACAACAACAGACAGTACTATTAAAACAACAACAACGAAAATGGCCAGTTATTACTATGGTGTATTGGTGCTAGTACATTTTTTAACGCCAAGTATCATCTAGCTTTTCTGCGCAAACTTTGGAATAAACCCACGTGACACGTCATCAAATTCTTCCCAGGAAGTCACGAGATAGAGCTCTACTCTCTTCGCCACAGTCACGGAAAAATTCAGCTGCTTACAAATGTGTAGATGTGTAATGTGGATAAAAATGGAATAAAAAATATGATTTAAAGATGATTAAATTTGGTTTAAAAAGAAATTGCAGCTGTACGATATCATTTCTTATATTCCCGTTGTATTTATTAGTTGTAATTTGCCGGAAGAGGACAATTTACTGAGTATCACTACAAAACATAGTCCTGGTTTATGACCAAGCCGATCTAATCCACTATCGTGGAGACAAGAAGGCGACGCTTTCAGTCGAATGGGTGCGAGTAGGCTATATTGTTAGCAGGAAAAGTGCAAGACAATTTTACGGTTATCACGTTGTGAAGAATTTTCTGTCAGGTTTTCTCCCAATTAGGAGAAAATCTCGGTCCTACCTAGGAGATAAGTCATAATTACAAAATAACATGCACGGCGATGATAGGTTCTTATCGGAAGACGATAGGACCTAGTCGGAAGACGAAAGACCCGTTTAGGGGAGCAGCCGTAAAATCGGGAGACAGAAAATCAGTCGGAAAAAGTAAAAACTCCCAATCGGCAGATAATAAATTATAAACATTGACTGCAATCACGAGAGATTGAGGCCCAATCGGGAGATGGACAGCGACTGTGGTTAAGTGGTTGGCGTGTCGGCCTGCTTTCCCACTTCAATGTTCCGCGCGCGGTTTCGAGTCCGCCTTTTGTCCTTATGTAACTATGGTTGAATCTCTATGGTGCATAAGAAGTGGCCAATCTGTCGTCATATAAGTGAAATACCATTGAGTATGGCGTTAAACCCCAATCAGTGAAATAATGCTATAAGTGAATCTTACTTCTCTAAAAAGATAGGAATTTTTCTTGCTACTTTTTGGAAGAATCTTTGCATATTGAAACATTAGCCTGCGATAAATAATATAGGAGACAATAAGCCAAAACGTATCCTTAATGCAATATATTGACTTACTGTCGAATGTCGTGCCCACTACGGGACACCCTTTTTGCTAAATTTAGCAAAACATCCTTTTAATTTTACCTAAGTATCTCTTCCAGAGCTAGATGTAAATTCATTGCATTGCATAACTTAGCATATCATCGAGATAAATCTTATTTCTTGTCTGAGAAGAAGAAGCCTTGAAGAAGACTCGGTTCTGATAAATGATAAATGAAATGAGTATAGTACCGCCATTTGAGTTCCCTCAAGCTCACTTGTAGATATGTTCTTCACCGCTGGATCACACCGTAAACTATAGAAAATTCCACCCCACCCATCAATTAAACTAGAGGTTATAATCGTACGGAACAATAATATGACTTTCGAAGATAAACATAACATTATTATACAATTAATAGAGATGCGACGTCCTGCAGTTTGAAATCTTTAGAAATACTGCCTGCTTCTGAATAAACAATAATATTGAATCTGTATGGCCTCTTATCTGGCGAAAAAAACAGTCTCACCTGTTCGCGGAACACTCACCGAGGCCGAACGGTTCCCAAGTGGGAGAGACCCAGGCATGTCCCGTCAAATCTCGTTCTCACATCGTGTAGACAATTTAAACCTATCAAAAATTATAATGGTATAATGTCCAGAAAAATTAGCCTTGTCAATCACTCGCTTGTATTAAGGTGCATTCTGACGGTACGATTTGTAGTAACGACTTTGGGGGATTCCCCTCATTTCTTGAGCTTTGATTGGTCACTCATTCAGTATTATTTTTTCCACCAATCAAAATGCTGCAAATAAGGGGAATCCCCTGAAGTCGTTACCACAAATCGCACCATAAGAATGCACCTTTATGGAGACATTTTTGGTGTTGTTGTAGTAGGCCTACTTTTTTCCGGAACAGTGTCATATGAGTGAAATACTCTTGTGTACAACGTTCAACCCAAATAAAATAAACACAAATGAGACGTATAGAGCAAAATGCATGTGCAAAAAAACATGATCGATGCTGCCTGTTGATCAATATTTTGGACAAACATGAACTCAGAACCGTGGTGCGTGAAGAACTGAACAAAGCCATCGCTTTTTGTTAACCTTCATTTAATCAACCATTAATCCACAACCATCGCTTTATACATCGTAAGCATTGTATATTTTTGATAATCGCAAAGAAAATTGCATACCTGCACTGCAATTCGAACCCGGAATTTATGACGGGGGGGGGGTACTTACACTACGCAGTCTGCTGCAGAGACTCTTAACAGAAAAACCCAAATTTTATCTCAAATAAAGGCCATTTGATTTTATTTCTCGGCGATAACCACTGACATCGTGACGTTAAAACGAATCAATTTCTAAAATATAGAGACAGAATTAGCTTGCTTTGATCGGGATTCGAACCACAGGACTCACATGCGAACAGACCCAGCTCCAACTGGCTACAGAGGTTCACAATAGAACGAACATGATCAAGAGAATAAAAACAAAAAAGACAAAAACGTTCACTTGCTTCACTTAGTTAATCGACTTTCGTAAAGATGCTCAACCCTTTGGTTAAATTTAACAGTTAACTTTCTTTGAACAGTCGAGAACAAGCTATTTTTTTATACGTTGTTTATATTCAACCAAAGACAATTTGAGTATATGATATCAACAAATTCCACGACAGAAAATCTACAAAAACCTTGGCTTGATTGTAACCGTACATTTAAGTATATAAGCTGCATTGCGTACAACATTTACTCAAGGGATATCATTTTTATTTCATGGTTTTTGTGTTAATGTAAAAACTGAATAAGTTCATTATTATTAAAATTGTGGCAATTAAGCGTAATTAGAAGAAGAAACATAATTCGGACGATCGTCTAACTTTAAGTAAATTCGAGTGAATTCCACTTTGAACCTGGAATGTCTATCGAAATGTTCTCTTAATTCACAATAGAAAGGGTTTATCCAGAAGACCTGTTTTCCACCAGTTTTAACCATGCAGCCCACGCTATGCAGGATTTGAGGAATTAGTCATACGTTTTCTTTATACTTTTATATTTTGTGCTTTCTCAATAACTAGTGGGGTTTGTATGTTTGTTTGATTGGGATTTAACATCGTACTTAAGGTTATTTCATTCACACGACGGCTTGTCAGCCCAATAATAGGCGAAGGAAACCATCAGCGGCGCCACTGGCAAGAAACAGAGACCAGACAGGACCAATACAGGACAATCACAGGACGCAACACATATACACCACAAACAGATCGACTCCCTTTTATCCCTTAGCTCTGAGGAAACCGGGGCGAGAAGAAGTTCCCTCCCAGTCATCGGCTATACTTTTGTGGTTGGAATTGGTTATCCCAATAATATATAGATACATCTCAAATATTGTTTTCTCTTATTTTCAGAACATTCAATATTTAGTTCGTGACTTTATGTATTCAGAGAGTGTGGGATTATCATATATATTTAAACTATTTTATTGTTGTTAAAAATGTACTAACGATGAACAACAATCCAGATAATTTGATTTGTTTGTTTGATTGGGGTTTAACGTCGTACTCAAGGGTATTTCACTTATATAAAGACGGATGGTCCACTTCACACTGTTCCTTGCCTAATTACGGTGGAAAACCGGGAAGAAACCTCGTACAACTGTCTAATTAGTTTTGCTTTTATTTTACTTCTGTACAATTCTTTTTCCATAATTATGTGAAATATTTTTTTCTTATGACATGTGTGAAAATGATTTTCACTTTTGTGAAAAGCAATTTCACATATGTATGACAAAACTTACTTTAACATATGTAGATTTTTTTTCAACATATGTAAACTAAGGACAGAAGTGATAAAATGGCTTGCCATACGCAGTCTGTAAATATATTTATACACATATATTGTTGTTAAAATGAGCTAAGAGTAAACAGTAATCCAGAGCCTCCAGTGATGACCCACTTTCTAATTGGTTCGGAAACGATAATCGAGCACACTTCCACATTGAGACATTCACACGCGGATTAACTCATTCCAGAATCGACTGAGTGTAACCAACTGATAAAAATAGCAGCATACGTTTTTTTCATCAATGGACCATAAGTTTATAACATAGAGTCGAAGGATTATAATAATGAAAAATTTAATTAAAATAAAAATTCTTCATCAGATTAATATCAGCGTTTAATCCACACTCAAAAATCCACATTTTAAACAAAAATTGTATATTCTTTTAATATGTAACATTACATTCATATACGTTGGTAAAAATGTACCAATAATGAACAATAATGCAGAGAATTCAATCGATAACCCAATTGTTTTGTTTGTTCGGAATGTAAAATCGAATAAATGATTAGCTACACGCATTGACATTGCACAAATACTAATATTCATCTTCGGATTGTTCAGGCATTATTACTGAACAAAAATCGAGAACATTTGCGTGGCATTCTTCTGTTTGTTCAGAGAGCTCACTCGAGTATTAAACGACACACGTTATTTTTACACAGAGAACGAGAAAGAGAGTGAGATACATATATACTACGATATACCACAAACTGTGTGATATTAGATGAACAAATGATGAACAATGGTCGATGGAATACATTGAAGTTCCTTTTGTCACGGCCCATCCAAGGCGTGACGGTATACACGTAATCCCTCCATCAAGGCACAGGCAAGCAGTAATGCGAAGTTCGTTTTGTCACGCTTAATCTGGTGCCTGGCTGTAAATATGTAATCCACAAAGAAAATGAGACAGACGTCACATTGTGAAGTTACTTTGTCACGCCCAATCCAGTGTGGGACTGTTAAACGTAATTCACCAAGGTATGTGACGTTCATTTTGTCACAACAAAGAGAGACATACATGTGAGGTTCCTTTTCTCGGGACAAATCAAGTGTGTGACTGAACACACGTGATCCATCACAACAAAGAGAGACCGACAACAGACATGTGAAGACACATTGATTCAAGTGTGTGACTATATGCATGTTACATATCAATATAGCCATTATTAGTTCCCTTTGCTACATGTACGTGTGTTACTGTATACACGCAATCCACCAAGACAAATGCAGGCACACGTGTAATGCCGCATGTCACGCTTAGCCCCGTGTGTGACTGTATACATGTAATCCACCAAGACAATGTGGAGTTCTTTGTCACGCCCACTCCAATGTGTTACTATATACACGTAACCCATCAAGACAAAGTCGGGAGACGTGTGAGGCCGCTTGTCACGCTTGGTCCAGTGTGTGCCTGTATATACATATAATCCGCCAAGACAATGTGGAGTTCTTTGTCACGCCCACTCCGATGTGTTACTGAATACACTTAATCCATCAAGGCAAAAGCAGGCAGACGTGTGAAGACGCGTGTCACGCTTGGTCCAGTGTGTGACTGTATACATGTAATCGACCAAGACAATGCGAAGTTCTGTGTCACTCCCACTTCAACGTGTTACTATATACACGTAATCCATCAAGACAAAAACAGGCACACATCTGAAAACGTATGTCACGCTTGGTCCAGTGTGTGACTGTATACATTTAATCCGCCAAGACAATGTGGAGTTCTTTGTCACGCCCACTCCGGTGCGTTTCTGTATAAACGTAACACACCAAGACAAAAGCAGGCACATATGTGAAGACGTTTGTCACGCTTGGTCCAGTGTGTGACTGTTTACATGTAATCAGCCAAGACAATGCGGAGTTCTTTTCTCGCCCACTCCAATGTGTCACTGCGCAAACGTAATCCATGTTCCTTACAGTCACAAAACACTTTCAGAATGTCAATACATTATGCGGTTTACAGTTACCATAAACAAGCAGTGCTCTATCAGGGGAATTTGAATACCGCGCCAATATTATTTACAACTGTTGATCAAGGAAGAATGATCTACAGCGAAACAGATATGCATAGACCACAAAAGCATAAGCGTATGTTGCGGGTAATCGAAATAAAATAATGGGTTAAAAAACTGCAATAATTATTTTGAAAATCTCAATTGTCTTTCATTTGGTCATAGCTTTAGAACAAGCATCAATATAACAACTTACTCCCATATATTATATACACAGGTCAATGTCCTCTGCTCAAGGCTTTACGTTTAGCATTTGTCTTCATTTGCATTTCCCAGAAAACGTTAGTCATGAATTACGCAAGCTCAAGATGGTTACTATAGCAACGACAAGTAGCATATTCCTATAAATAAGACAGAACATATCCAGTAATTGTAGATGTGCCGATGAAGAACAAGAAAAAGAAAACTCTGTCGAGAATTAAAGCCACAGTTATCCATTCTTTCTCAGCAGTTATCTCCCCGCAGTCAACATCACTATGAACTTCCGGTTCCTGTAGATAATGCCCGTTCTGTTCCGGAAGTCCGTTTTTGGTGCAAGTTACGCGAAGCCCATACGCTGCTTGCTTATCTCCATTACAATTGGAATGCTGAAAGAATCGAATAAAACATTAATATATTGTATCAGTTATCTTGGAATGATGTCGGTTTAATGAGACGACCACAAAAAGTAGGCCTACTGCAAAAATATCACTACATCAGAAGGCCCTGGTGTACGACCAATGGGGATCGCCAGTGACTAAAAGGGTAGATAACTCTGTCACTCATATGACAGGTAGAGCCATCTATGTCATTGATTAACAATATAATTCTATTGAATATCCATACCATGCTATTGTTTGTCAATGAGATGGATTGCACTTCCTGTTATAAGGGTTAAATAGTTATCTCCCTTTTTTTCCAATGTCGATCCCCATTAAGTCGAAGTGGAGCGGCGACGGTTGTAATCAAATGCATCGATTTTAAATTTAGATCAATGCATTTTCCCACATTTTGAAGAGAGAAAAAGAATCACAATAACTACAACCCAACGGTTATATTCATTGGTTGAATTATATATATATCTGAAATACCAGCTTGTAGGCGGATTTATTCCTAAACAATACTGAATATCTTGTTGGTTACAAATTTACCAATACTTTATATACCCTACCATGAAAATGGTCATTACCTCCTCTCGAGATGTATGTTTATTACCCATAACACAACTCGAGATAAAGATCTATTTAGAAACTTGTATGTGAGTTTATCTAGAACAGCAGAACATCGACTTTACATCCCTATGTCATTGCGATTACTTTTAAGAAATATAGCCCGGCTGTTTTCTAAAACACAAAAAATCGATCAAAATAACCCTTCCAAACTGATGTACTATTTAACTATACTTTACTTACTGTAGGAGTTCGTCTGAAATTCGCTGTGGCTAAAGTTTGATTGTAACACGTGATGAAACCAAGCCACCGGAAGATACACTTCAGCCATGCCGGAACCAAGCGACCACGGGATCCCCGGAAGTGAAGATGTATCACAAAAACGCTGGCTAACGTCCCCAGGCTAAGGAGGACGATGCAAACCCCGAAATACATTCCTGGAATGAAAAATAAATGACTTGATAATAATTCATCAACAAAATGTATTTTCTTGAAATTTGCCTCAATAGCGATACGAAAAATTTCAAAATATCTTCCTGAAATCAAAGTCTTCTAAATAATAAATAATGAACAAAGTGTTATTTTAAGTCATAAGACAAACCCCTATTTTGTAAAACTATTACAATTTATACAATAAAAATATTCTGTTCCAATTATTATGTTGTCTTATTTTTCTAAAATGTCATTTCGACACAATTAGACAAATATGCCATAAATCGATGCGTAACGTGACCAAGGAACAAACCTCATCCTGCCCGGATGTGTGAAAGAGTGGATGTATGGATGGATGAATTCATTCTTACGTTCATTCGTCCCTTAATTCAATCATTTATTCACTCACTCACTTATTCATTCATTCATTTAATTAACTACTTTATTGTACGAGTGAGAAATAAAAGTTCAGGTGTACTGTTGGATATTTATATTAATACATCAAATTTGATACACTGAATCTAAACTTAAATGTGTAAATCGACGTCAATGGCTGCACCTGGGAGAAATTAAGACCATGTTTAAAAATTGAAGTGGGATTCTGTGATGCCCTTAACGTCAATGGCGCATATTAGAAGTTGTAATGGGGTTGATAAATTGGAGTGTAGTTTTGTTTTCCATTTTATTAGGAATTGTCCTCTAGTGTTAAGACAATGAAGCGTTCACCAGAACCAATGCGTGACGACTCAACAGCTTCCCAAGAGTAAATAAGATAATGCATTATTTCCTCAATTGTCTCTAGTTTAGTTAACTCCGCTCGGTTCAGTGCAGCTAGTTTACCAGATACCAGCTGAGACAACACGTCTTGGACTCCCTTGAGTTTATTGTGACGATACTGGAGTGAAATAGAGCCTACCCTGTTGAGTTCTGTTCAAGTGGGAATTTCCTTAATAACGTCATGCTTTTTTTGTATAGCATCGAGTCCAGTGATAGATTTCAAAATATTTCCGAAACCAAGAGCTAAATATTATATCCAGAAAATGACTTGCCATTCGTGACATCATTATTAAAGTTTCTATTAAGTTGAAAAAATGTAGATACAACTACTTTGAAATAAGATAGAAAACATTTATATTGCCGAATCCAGTTACACTTAAAACTATTGATCTGCTGTCCGTATTTAAATCCAATCTTAAGGATTATTTTCTCTCGTCTATTTGTTGGGTAGAAAACACATATACATTGCTGTTCAGTCTAATTAAAATCAGATCTCGAAAACGCTCCCCGTGTTTTATTTGTCGGTATATTGAGGTCTAACGCAATCACCCCACCTACAATGTCGATTGGTTAC
>JARDVA010076055.1:0-2500 GCA_030265315.1 Mopalia swanii
GAATATAGAGCAAGTCACTTCGTGGTTCCAACTTACAAAATCTTGAACACCATGACATTGGGCACAGAAAATGTTTCTGAACGTGATATTGGATTTTACGTCACTGACAGGTGTAGCTTCGGTTTGAATAGTTATATCTGGAGACTGACATTTATACATCGTCTTTGCTTGAGAAATTAAGGGACATGTTGTCACCATGAAAATACTGGACAAAACACCCCATGTTGTCCACTGTCCTGGGGTGCAAGTGAGGTCTGGGTAAGATGCTCTTGAACTGGTGTTTTTGTCTCGAAAGGCAACGTCTGGACAACAGTCGCCGTACAGCTGACATGAGTCGTCACACTGGCAAGGATAGCAGTATAAAGAACAAATTCCTCTTTTAGACAAAGAACGGTTACATAAACCTGTAGAGCCACAAGCAAAATTAGTTACTTCCACAGCCAGGTTGGGTTCTGATTTTGACCAATTAAAACGGAACAAACCCATTTGTTCGAAAGAAAATTCCGATGAATAATTACGTGCAGAGGTAGAGGTTTCCGGAAACAGTGGTGTGACGGTTGGTACAGCTGATTTAGGATTAATGTTTCGGTTTATAAATGACAAATCGTTTTCGGATGTAACATAATTTGATTCCTGATTCTGTTTCCGGCTGTATGTTTCGGAGATTGACACCCTTGTAACACAACACCAAAACAATGCGTTCAGCAGAAAGTAGCCAATGTTCGCAGTCGCCATTCTTAGAGATACTGGGACTCAATCCTCTATCTACACGACTATTTATATTTGAGAACTTTTTATTTGAGAATTAATTAGTCTTATCTATGCTCAAACAGTACTCAATTTCATGTTTTATTTATACTTTATCTGCAGTCGCAAATATAATTTTGCCATGTCGTGATACCTTTTGTAATGCCTCGTTTATTTACTACAATCAAAATGCATTTCCACAGCCAGATTTTGGCTATCACGTTTACCGGTTCAACATAGTTAAACGCCTATTCTTCTTTGAGATAAATTGATCTCAATATGTCATGTTATCAGTCGGCTGTAGAATCTAAACTTCCCATTAATATTTCTGTCCATAAATCATTTGATGTCTTCAATCGGCGTTAAGGTGTGCAGTGGACAATAACGGTAAGCGGTTTAATCTGTGGCTAATGCCAAGAATTATTCAAGCAATTATTCTTTGTGACAATTGACTCTCGACAGTCAATGTTATCGCAAAGTCCTTTGTACAATTTTGATTGCCCATTAATATTCTGCCCTTAGATCATTAGATGTTATCAATTTGTTGTTAGCGTACTTCTGCGTGATGAAAAAAAACTGTATGCAGTTTGTATAAAACTTTTGTGAAATAATTATTGTTTGTTTTGTTGAAAAGTGTTATTTCGTGATATATCTATTTTGCTTTACTAAACCGCCATTTTGTTTGTTTGATTGAGGTTTAATGTCTTACTTTATGGTCGATCAAACGGCGTCGAATTTCGGGCCGTGTATAAATGAATTTCGGGGCGGGAGCAAACCAATTTCGGGCCGAGTTGAAATGAATTTCGGGGCGGGTAGAAATGAATTTCGGGGCGGGTAGCAACTAATTTCGGACCGGGTGGAAAATAATTTCGGTCCGGGTAGAAATCAATTTCGGGACGGGTGGAAATCAATTTCGGGGCGGGTAGAAATTACAACTAATAAAAATACCAAATAGAAGAAAATAAATTGATGTCCCCTATGAGCCGCCGTAAACTCAGAGTCGATTTGAATTAACCTTTGCAACCAAGTGAGTTTAAAAGAAATCCATTAATTGTCTTATCCTCGACAATTATATGTCACAGTTGTGTAACCGTTATCAACCATAAATTTAAACTATTAAATATCGCGACATTAAAATTACAGGGTTCTAACTAACGTTTTGGTCGAAAATCGCTTGCAAAGTTCAATTGAATTGGTGAATTCAACATGGGCACAACTCCATACTTTGTCAATTTTGAGGTTATAACTGTTTTATAGTCTTTAGCTAATATACTTTGTATATTAGCTAATATACTAATATACTTTGAATATTTTGAGTAATGAAGCCTAATAAAAGCAATATTTCATATCCCGAAAATGCACTATACACGGCGCAATTAGCTGTCAAGACAGCTAAATTGAATGATGTGAAAAAAGTTGGCAAATATCTGAACCCAGATGCACATGCTTTTGTTAATAACTTAGTCCATGACCTATGAGAAAAGGAGGAGTCAGATTTTGACGTTGAATGAAGTGAATCAGAAGTTCTTGTTCTGTGATACAATGTATTACATCTGCGTATTAGTATGGGTGGAATTTCATCCCTATAACGTTTTCCATGCAGTTTGAGATTGAAATAAAGTGGTTAAACGCATATTCGCCATATCCTGTGTTTTTCTTCAAAAAGGGCCCAACTCCAGTGTTTTTCAGAGCGTGCTGTGCTCAGATTGATAACCATATTTTACCATTTATTTCATCTCATATGGTACTACAA
>JARDVA010076055.1:7500-11849 GCA_030265315.1 Mopalia swanii
AACAGCCTCCAACAAACAAAACAAGAACCACATATCAGCGTATTTCAAGTTGTCCTTATTGTTTGGTTTCACTTGGACATTTGGCCTCATCGCTGAGACCGTGCAGTCTCAAATTTTGGGCTATGCTTTTGCTATTCTGACTGGAAGCCAAGGGTTGCTGATTTTCGTTTCTTACTCTCTCAAAATGGCTTTGGATAGGTTCAAGGAAAGTCTAAACACTGGACAAACAGGTTCCCCAGAAACGCATCAGGAAAGTACATCAATGAAGATGTCAAAAACGTCCACAACTTAGATACATTGTGTGTCCAAATCAGGATGACTACATGATCAAAATAAAGGCGCGGTTGTGTTTGAGTTTAGCTCTGCTGGATCAAGGCTCGATTATCTTAAGACTTACTAATGTCATCGCACTGCGTACACTCTTAAACATTTAACCTTTTAAGATTCTTCAGTCATGGCTCTGGTGGAGCCCTTTGGGGTTCTGTATGGAACCATCATAGCAACAGTTACTATTCCAAGTATTTCTCCCTTTAATCTTTGTCCTAATTGTTCCATGAAGAACCATCCTCTTTTCTAAAGAACTCTCAAAGAACCATTTTTATCTAAGAGTGTACAGTAAAACCCGATGCCTGTCTTTGTTTAAGGTTATAAACATACATATTTCCCCACTGCAAGATCGTAAGTCCACAAAGTCTCTTGTCAAATACCTATAAAACAAACCTCTTATAACCAAACAACAGATAAATGAATTTTCTACTCGCATCTCTACGCTATGTATTTAGGGTAGTGGCACTTACGTCCAACCATCCATAGGAAGCATCGATGTGGTAAAACAGAACCAGGCCGTATTCATTGCGTTACGTTAAATTGTTGCATCATTAATCGCTGAGAATAAACAGCAATAGGCGACAACACGTAATGTTACAGTTCATTCTGTACGTATATATAACACTGCGTAGCTAGCCTAAGTACATGGTGACGACCCTAGCCAAATTTATAAAGAGATTTTTTGATTGGCTTATAAAGTAAAGCGCTAACTGTGATTACCTTTTTTTTCCGAAGACTCATAAATTGAAGGCCGATAGCTTACAAAATATTCCGTATAAATTGGAAGCCTGTTGTACTGTTTCTCATGTGTCAAATCAGTCCTAGGTCAATTATATCTTCATGTCAAACTACGTTCAAACCAGGAAGAATTATTGGTGTCAATATTCGTAAAATAAATATAGTAGCAATTCATTAAAAAAATCCAGAGCTTCTTTTGCAAATCGATTTTGAGAAAGCGTCGATTCTATTTCCTGACAGTTTCAACTTGACAGTATTTTGGGATAACACTTTCTTAGTTAGAACAAATTCTAGTTCAGAAAATTGTGCAGGTTGAAACCCGTCCGGTAATCGAACCCACGACCCTCAGAGTTAGGCACCGAATCGCCAGCAGTAAATACCGGCCACCTAGACCACTCAGCCACCCGGCCTGCTATACAAATAGACGGTTAGTCAGCTGGAGTCGAGATAGCGGACATCTTGCATGGGTAAGAAAATCAATCCAATAATTCCTATTATAGAGACACATTAGAGTGCAGTTAATTTGTCTAGCGTTTCAGTACTCATACAAAGTGTGGACAACTTCTTAACCACCTTTAAGGAGAAATGCGCAAATCAATTCTGGGGGGGATGTCCTGAAATCTTCACCTTCCAGAGGCAATGCGGACAAGAAGGTCGTCGCACCAAGCCGCTATGCAATTCCAATCTTGCCCTCATGGACTCAAACACCAGAGTTAACTGAAGTATATTACAGCGACATTCCATGCAGTGACGCACCAGACTTGAGCCTTCATTAGCAACGCACAGGATGACGAGAAGGCTATATTAAGTAGTCCTGACATCATCGCAGACACGTTAATTAACAGTGGCTCCACTCCTGTTTGCGATCGGCTTTTTGCTTCTACAATTGTGCAATTAACGGTTTGTCACGTGTTCCGAGCCAGTTGTGGCAAACTTGAAAAGGCCTTAGTCTGGTTGTTTTGGCCCTTGCCTTGGGAAGATAGAAATCTTGGAAACAACCCAATTCATGTTATGAAAACTATATACAGTAGGAGATCCCCATCTCCTAAATACATGTATATTGTGTACTATTGACGGCATATTTATTAGTACAAAGCCAGTTTCTATACGGTGTTTTGTAACAAAGGAATTTATTTCATTAGTTAACATTTGCTCTACTGATAAAAATAGTTATCGATAGTGTATTTATTGAAAACTATACGCCTCCAAAAACAAATGCCGTAAACGTGAGAGGAGTTCGCAAGAGAAGTATGCATGTTGTTTTTTTAGATTTTCAACGGGATCTTGTGATGGCGATAATTCGTCAGAATTGTCTTCGCTCTTTGAGTCTTCCTAACTTTTTTTAAACCATCTTGTTTTCTTTCTTGAACACTTTAGCGTTAGATCAATTCATAAAAAAGACTCTTTGTCGTCACATTAGCGTTAAAATCAGTCATTTCACAGCGGTACCTCCTCACTTCTAATCAATTTAAAACGTTTTTCCCGAGGTAATTTGTCTCAAAATCTCGCAGCCCGCATAAAATGCTTTCCAGATAATTCAATATGCACGATATTGCATGTTTATGTATTGCACACGTCATATTCATCGAATTAAGAGTGCAGAGTGTTTTAAAGCGGGGGGAGAGGCCATGTGGATTCAATTGTGTTTGTGACAGGCCGTATTGCAAAAGTCTCCGTACGCCACAACATAACCGTGCTATATCTGTTGACTCCACACAATTCAACAAAATACTTATTTGCATCTACGTCAGAATAGTCGTCGGGAAATCTGTAATATTCCGGGCTGGTGTGGGCAAACAACTTGTACAGATGGATGGGGTAACGGGAATCACCACTGTCAGCCAAGATGTAAAGGCGAAGGGTTATCAGGCGACCGTCATCTTCCATAAGATGAAAACAAGGAAAGGGATAACCCTTATTTTTTTGTTAAAAATAAATACATTAATAAATAAGAAGAAAACAAGGTGATAAAAGTTTTCACCTTTTTGCTTTTGTATACGTTTAAGTGCTGGGCCCGATTCCACAAAGCAGTTTTATACTTAAGTCAAAATGTTATAAAAAGGCCCTCACATTTCTCAGTTTTGAATTTTAAAATTTAATATTTTAGCATAATTATTATAATGCATGTAAGTCATAATTACAGGTATTACTTTAAAAGTAAGATAGGCAAATGACAAAAATATCAAATTTTGTATTTTGACAGAAAATGCTTTGTGGAGCCAGCCCATGGTCACCTACATCTAAATTATGTCGTTTTTAAGGTTTCTACAAACACAGCCTAGTGTAAGCTGCCATTTTTCTTTCTAATGCTGATTAATAATAATAACTAGCTAAGACCTATGTTTAGGTTGGAAGGACATTATTTTTTTAAAAAATCAGCTTTTGTTAATTTTCCCATGCACATATATAGCGCTGTATATTCTAAATTTTTGATCTCGTGATTCGTCAAAACTGACGAGTTTAGCTTGTTTTGTGACTCAATAAAACTGTTCATTTCACGCATTTCTTCATGTCATTATTTAATTTGTGGAAATTCGCAAATGTCTTCTTCCTTTGTGTGGTAATCAGGTTATAGATGTAAATATAATGCACTCGACTATGCCGCAAAACGATTATTTCTGAAGCAGATGTCCTCTGTGAAAGCATTAAATTATGCTACGTAACTTAGGATATGAGAACGGGACGACTAATAGCAATAGGTTTGAGAGTGAAGTCAACAAGCCCTTAATACGCCAAATGGAGAGGGTGCACTGCAAAACAAAAAATGTCGTTTTACAGTTGCAAGTGGTGTATATTGTAACAACTATTATTGTTGTTAAATAAATACGTCTTTTTTCCGTGTAAATTTGCATTTACTAATGGTAATTCTGTACTACCTTGGTGTTAAATTACAGACGTGTGGCATGCATGTTTGTTTCAACCATAAATACATTTATATTTCGATAAATAAAGTGACTATTTTTTTCCTAATTAGTTTTGTTTAAATAAACTGATAAAATGTCTGCAAAATTTTGCAACCGAAAAAAAAAACAAATCCAAATTTGGATGAGAGCACACCCTGCTGTCGTGGGTAGTTAGAGGCAGCTTCATGCTCCCTGGTAATCCCAGACCTATAGTGAAACAAAGATGATCGCACCGCGTATAATTGCACTATTTATTATACCCCCGCTACGAAGTAGTCGGGGGTATAAAGCGCTCCAAATGTCCGTCACGCTTTGGTTTCCGGAGCATATCTCGATAACCGTTCAATATTTTTTTACCAAACTTTATATTTACTTCAATCA
>JARDVA010076498.1:0-11843 GCA_030265315.1 Mopalia swanii
AGGTAAAGTCAAATTGTCTTCTAAAATTATCTGGGATGTACAAGTCAACATTAAATATAAGCGATAAACTTCAATGCCGTGACGTCATTTACGATCCACAATTTCGTTTCGAATTGTATGGAAAGTCTGGGGTGTATTTGATGAGTTAAATGATAATATACCTGCAGGTTGGCAATCTGCCACATAGGGACAGTCCGCTTTGAATTCACAATCTGTTTGCCTAGCAAAACATATCAGATTTCCAGCACAAGTTGTTATCTGTGGAGAGGAGAATAAATGGTCAGTGAGTTTGTAGTTTTGGGAACATGTCGACGCCGTTTCACATAATTTAATGATTTATTTGAAAGCCGAGTGTTCCAACTTTGTTCATAAGTAAACTCTATCGACAACTGTGCCTCTTTAAGTTCCTTGAGTGTGGGGACAATTACCAAACACAATAAAGACCAAAACCCAAACATACTTACTTCACATGGATTATCAGCACATTCGCGTCGTGGACAACCAACGCTTTTAAATCCAAACTCGCAGGGCAACGGCATTGTTTCCTTGCATACTGGTAAATAAATATAAAAGCATTTTAAACATACCTATATCAACAATACGCTATTCAAAATATTAAAAAATGTCCTGTATGTCAGGTAATATTGCAAATCCATGCATTAAAGCAAACAATAAATCCATATGCCAAACGTATACTTATTGCTAATGTATGGATATTTGGTGTATTTATATATACAATTCACAGAAAAGATTGTGAAAGATGTCTTTGTTTTGTCAATGGCATTTCCAATATTGAAGAATCCTACCAAATAATCCATGCAGTGAAACTATGCCCACCCTTAAAGGTGGTCATTACTTTCTCTCGAAATGTCTGTATAAGTAACAAGATCTATTATGAAACGGGCCTCTGAGTTTATGTAGAACATGAGATGATTTGTCGCTTGTTTTATTATCAACTTCCCTGTGCCAGTGTGACTTTCTCTCTTCTCGAAATATATCTACCCTTGTTGAGCTATATACATTTTAATAGAAGACCATGCAGAAAATAGTAGTCTTTTAGGATGGATTTATTTTCAAAAGCTGTTTTTGTGATGGGCAGCGAGTCCCAAAGGTTATATTCTGAGTGACACATGTACTTAAAAATAAATCGGCCATTGCTTCGGTCTCCTTAGATATAACACGGATACTGTCATGTATGTAACATATATTATGCAGCAAAATGTGTATGCTGTTCTTATACAGATTAACTGATTTTCTTATACACCTTTTTTCATATATTTCTTAAAAAGATCACACTGGCACAGAGTTTTTTTGTTCATATAGGTGTTGTGTTCGTATTGGTTTATGTTTTATTTCATAAGTCACAATTTGTTCAGCTACTGTTTCGGTCAGTTGTTTGATTGGGGTTTAACTGGTACTCATGGGTGTTTCGCTTATGTTAAGACGAATTTGTCCATTTGGCACTGTTCCTTGATTAAATGCGGTGGAAAACCAACTAGAAACCTCTTAAAAAACCCAGGTAATTTCCGGAGGCAATATAAAGTTTAGTATTGGGTATTAACAAAGAACTCACCATCGATTTTGCACTCGGCTTCGAATGGACAATACTCCCTGAATTGGCATATCCCTGGTTTAGCATAGCATGTTTGTCCAGTTGGACATCGTGTGGCCTGGAGAATAAACAAACCACTATTTATTTCGGAAAGCAAAACCTACTTTGTCCAAACACATATAAAACCAATTTAAAAAGTGTGGTCGTTCTACCGCGAGCCTTTGTGGCTCAGTCGGTTAGAGCGCTGACCTTGCTACCTGACCTAAGTTGGAACTCCGATGGCGGCCAGCGAAAAATATGTAAAGCTAATTCATACTGCTGCCTTTCACTGTAACTATCTCCCAGGCTTTAAAATCATTTGAAATAATTACAACAGAATATGATACCAACTAACGTTAAACAAACATTTGGTCGAAATGTCTATGTTATACACCAGTTATCTTTATATGACAAATTTGAATACAAAACTACTAATAAATATATACTAGTTACAAATGAAATTTTTTGCCATGTTGGGATACACTAAATGTAGGTATGGTTCTTACCTCACACGGGTTATCCGCACATTCTCTTCTCGGACATCCCAGGCTCTTAAACCCGAACTGACAGGACAGTAACGAAGTCTCCTCACAAACTGTAGACAAGGGGAAATACCGACCAAGAGCGTATGTTATTGTATGACAATGTTGTCAATTATAATGGAAAGTAATGCTGTTCCATTGTATGTTTATTTTTCCGACTAATTTGAATCATAATGTGCAAGGGACATTCAATTTTCCGAAGAAAAGATACCAGCTGTTTTAAAGAGTTCAATATATTTTAATTGTCAAGTATTTATCCAATACTCATTGAATCTGCACTTATCTCTGGGAGAATCGCCAGCACAATTTACTTGTAATAAAGATCATTTTAAGCTAACTTACCATCGAGTTTACAATCAGGCTCGTACGGACAGTTGTTCTGGAATTGACAGCTTCCAGGTTTTGCAAAACAAGATCGACCAACAGGGCAGGTAAAACTCTGCAACAAAAAAAAAATTCATTTTAGAAATAAATACATACTTGACGAGTTTAAGGAAAGAAGAAAAAATAATAAGCAGCTCATAAAGTGTATAACGCAAGCCTACTCACCGCACATGGGTTATCAGCACATTCGCTTCGTGGACAGCCAATATTCTTAAAACCAAACTCACAAGATATCGGAAGCGTCTCCCCACACACTGCAAAAAAGAAAATTAATTGTTTAATTTTCGACATACGGACAACAATATTATTTAACACAGAAACTATGGCAGACAAATTGTACAGCCAGAGACAGGGTTCTGAATCTCTTATGTTGTATTAAATTATGTTACCTTATTTACGGAGTTAGAGTGCACATAACTGTGTAATTTTAAGATTTTTGCACTTACCGGTTATTACATGTTCAAATAACACTGCCTAATAATATTTGAAATAACTTTCTGACATTTTATATGACAAACGAGATGTGAAATCACCCTTTAGTCTTGTTAAAAATACACAAATACGATTCAAGCATCTGTTGTCAACCCACTATTTTGTAATTAAAGCTCTACACACAAAATTGGGCATGTTTACCTTGTAATAAAACACATAATTGTTTCGATGGTGAATTCTGATGCGGAGCGATTGCATAGTTTGGTTAGTTTTAACGCTGTTGTTAGTTGAGCAGCACAATCGCCCAGAAGCCTTATAATCGTGAAGCTTTTGGTATTAAAATGATTACCAGCTAGTCAAATTCAAAATTCAATATCGTATAGGTTAAAAAAAAAGGAAACAAATAATAAGGTTATGATATAATGAGTCTTACCTCTTGGTTTGCATTTCGCTTCAAATGGACAATGGTCTGGAAACTCACAGGTACCTGCCTTGGCATAACATCGTTGACCAGCTGGACAAGTTGTGTTCTAAAACCATCCATATAATTGTTTTTACCCTGGATTATTTTTATACTGTACTACCTTTTACTTGTTTACTAAACGGTTTCATGAGAAAAACTAAATTTTCCCCATTCCATCTTATTTATGGTAAGACTATATAAAGTAGTAAAATAAAAATGATGCTACTGTGTAAATATGATTAAATACAGACCAATGCGTAATCGAAGGTGTTTACTCCCGTTGATTAAAATGAAAAAAATAAATATAAAACAAAAACATAACACCAAACACATCCAAACAAGAAACAAATAAAAAGGTGCAATCCAAATAAGTGATTTGGCTAAAACAGTTTTGCTATGATTTTTGAAAATTAGATCTTGTACCGTGCATGGGTCATCAGCACATGTTCGCCGTGGACAGCCAATATTTTGGAACCCAAAATCACAGGATACTGGGATAGTTTCCGCACATACTGAAACAAAACATAATCCTTTCTTGTATTTTTCAACACCAAGTCGTATTGGTATACATATTAACCTGTGAATACCAAATTCAAAATTGCATTTTTTGTGTGTACATTTTGGCGAAAGCTATTAATCTGTGGCATACATGGGACCATAAACCCACGAAGACAGGGTGCATTCTTGATTGTAGCTTGTTAGTTAACGCTGTGCTCGATATTTCATTTATATGTAACATACAACCAGTAATAAAATTGAACAGGGTGGAACCTTTGGGTTACAGGCCCAAAACTCTACCGCTCACTTTTTCCCAAATTTTTACCCAATGAAGACGGCGATACAGTTTAAGAAAAAACATTATTTATAAATGGATTATGTAAAATTTTGATACTGAGAATCGCTAATATCCTGGTAGCACGGATGAGACTGACTGTTAACAGTCACAGCATCATAATGCAAAATTTTGAAGTATTATATATAAATGCTCTGCTAGAAAATTAATGTTTGTCCATGGCAGAAAGGTAAATGCGCTTTAATTACACTGCTCTTAACTATCCGTAGTGTAATCATCCGGATTATGACCGTACGAACGTCAAAATGCCTCTTTTCCGAGATTCTTTACTGTTTTATTATGTCAAGCTGTTCAGTAGATATCACTGAATTCATATGTTTTTGTTAAACCACTTAAAATAATATATCTGGTTTAAGACTCACACATAGTTTTTATTACATAAATTAAAAACACACGCTCATAATCTACTCCACTACTCCGAAGTGTAGCTCATGCTTTCGTGTTGTTAATTTTTTTAGTAAGATAAAGATGTGTGCAAAGGTTGCTGTTGGTGGTTTATTTTCGCGATTAAACTTAGTAAATAAAGAAGATTTATTAACACAGACTTACAATCTGCCTTGCACTCAGCAATGTAAGGACAATGTTGTGTAAAATCACATTTTCCAGGTCTGGCGAAACAGCTTTGTCCAGGTCTACATCTAGCCAACTAGAACAAAAAACGCATATTGTAGGTTTGCAATGGAGCGGTTCTACATCCTCATTTTGGTCCACACATATTTCCAATGTGATTATCTCACTTAAAATAGGATTTCTATGACCTTGTATGTCTGGCATGAAACCAGTTGGGGTCAAGCTTTCTGAAAATCTCCAATAATATCAAAATTATAAAACAAATAAGCTAATACTTGGTCAAGAGTTTTAGAGCAAATAAAGTTATCATCATGCATACATTTTCACAAAATTTGTGTGGTTTACAAAATAACTAATAACACGTATATACTTGTACATCTGATTAAAATTTGATAATTCAATCTTTAATAACATTTTCAAAGCGGCTGGAATTTGAAGTAAAGCATATTACGCTCTTGGATAAATCTTTTATAAAATCAGAAAAGCAAAAATCAAGAGATCGTACAATGACTAGATGATGCAGGATACAAATAGATGGAGGATACATTCACATGCATTATATGTACAAAACAAAAGGACAAAAATACTTGGAGAAGTAGAATAAAACCGAGTATATAGAAGAATATATATACATATACAATCATATCATTTGTATAATCATTTTGAACCAATCTGTGTGCAATTAACCATTGCAGTCTGTGGAGATATTTTCACAGGACACAAACTTACGTTGCAGGGATTGTCGGCACATTCTCTTCTTGGGCAACCAACGTTCTTAAACCCAAATTCACAGGACAGCGGCAGCGTCTCCTCGCATACTACAACAGTAATAATATTGTCAATTACAGTGTGTGTTTCAAGATGCACATTGGTACTATATTTTACATGCTCTAAAAATGGAAATTATGGATCGAATTTACAAATAAAACGCAGCTACATGTACTACCTTACTATTTAAGTTTAGCATATGCTAAAGGAGTCTAAGCACTAGAAGTAGGACATCTCTCATAACTATAATTATGTTCACGCCATTGACCGGATTATTGTCCCCCCTTTACGAATAACATCCTCTGGTGTATTGTACTCAAAGTTTGGGTATAATATCTCGACTGAAGTATCATTGGAAATTGTTTTCCTACTACAAACATTTAAAGAATGTATCCAGTCGATTAAAGAATATTGTTCTTTTCGTATAACGTAAAATTAGACAAAGTTCATGATGGTATTTTCGCTTTAGTATTGTTATATTTCCCAAGATTCAATGTCTTTGCTCTGAAATTTAAAAACCCTGAGTAGACAAATGAGAGGTCTCCTATGAAGAGTATACGTAACACGAAACGTTTAAAGTTTTTTCAAATGTTTGAATCCGTGCGCATGGACCTAGTGGACTGTTGTTCATTTAAAGTTAAACATTGATTTAAGAACCAAACACTTAACTGTCTCATGCATTGGCCATGATCTTCTTTAACAGTTATTTTCAAACTTATTCTTGGACTAAATAACCCCAATGGGAAGTTGTTAATGACACAACTTACCGTCTAGTATGCACTGGGCCTCGTAGGGACAATTTTCTCCAAATCGACAAGTACCTGCTTTGGCATAACAGGACTGTCCTGATGGACACCGCCGATTCTATAACCCAATAAAACATCAATGGATGAGAATTGCTACTCGAAGAGAAGGCCTTGTCAGGTAAATCACACACACAATATCAAGCCAGCCAAAAACTTGAGATTGTTGATTATCGCTTTAGAAACTAATCTAATCCCGAAGTGTGAAAAAATTGTTTTCACTAATGAATATATTTTAAGTGGGACAAAATTGTTTTCATAAATGAATACATTCTAAGTGTGGCAATATTGCTTTCCCGAAGTGTGACAAACATTGTTTTCCGGAAAGAATATATTTTCAGTGTGACAAAATTGTTCTCGCTAATGAATGAATATATTCTAAGTGTGGCAATATTGCTTTCGCGAAGTGTGACAAAAATTGTTTTCCGGAAAGAATATATTTTCAGTGTGACAAAATTGTTCTCACTAATGAATACATTTTTGAAGGTATTCAAAACAGAAATTGTTCTCTGGTGAAGAATGAATTATTTGAAGTTATGTGTAAATATTAAGATAGATGCAACTTACATTGCACGGGTTTTCGGCACACTCATTCCGCGGACAGCCAGTGCTCTTAAAACCAAATTCACAATACAATGGTAACGTCTCAGCACACACTGAAATAGTATAACACCAATGCAATTAGTTCCATGAAAAATATCTTTGTTAAAACATATAAATTTGAGCTACAAACTGAAACCATTTATTACTTCTAGCAAGAGACCTGAGTTTGAACCCTAGTCAAAGCAAACCAACTTCCTTTCTCTAAAATAAACAAAAATAATTACAACAGCTGATACAAAAAAACAAAACTTAACAGAAAAAATGGACATTCTTCTTATAATGAATAATAAACAGAAAGAGAACGAAGACATAACTTCCATCCCGAAACTAACCATAAGGCTACAAAGTTGATTAATTCGCGAAGATGCTGTCTTAATATAGAGTAGAATAATACTATGGAGTAGAATAACATCACTGATATTGACTTTAAGTACATACGGGGGGCATGTAAATGATCAATTTCACTTAAAACATTATACTTACCTTCAACTTTACACTCCACCTCGTATGGACAATAAGTCCTAAACAGACATCTAGCAGGCTTGGCGAAACATCGTTGGCCACGAGGACAAGAGTTTGGCTAAAACATACATAAAATATATCAGTGAATGACAGTGATAACCACATCATTTGCTTTATTGGTGGTTCTTAAGCCCTTTCAGGACCACAACTTTGGAACACGATTTTACTTCGCTATCAGCTAATGATTTGGTATTATAATTTGAACACCTTTGATTTACAAGAAATGCTTTAGTCAGCATTCGACTAAACCTCGCGAAATTTTCGCTACCGTGGTTTCATCACTACGCTCAACCGTGGTTGATATATGATTGTACATACAAATCGTATATTACCGGAGTATGTACACTATAGCGGGTGCTTAAATAAACATAGCAGCTTTCATATGGATTCTCTACAGTACCGACTATGTATAGCAGTTAATGCACTTGATAATTGCGGCAATCGTTTGACACACCAGACGTACATTCGAGGACGTCCGAGTCAATAACAACTAGTCGTACCTTACAAGGGTTATCAGCACACTCTCTCCTAGGACAACCGACATTCTTGAAACCAAACTCACACGAAAGTGGTAATGTTTCTTCGCATACTAGAAAAGTAAACGCATACACACGTCATGTGTCAGAACAACAAAAATATCCAGTTCAACAATTAAATAAAGCAACCGAAACATATCAACCAGAATACAATGCCAAATGGCTTTGGGAAGCGTTCTACATGACAACAATCTATGATTTTTTATGTTATATAATACAAACATTATTCATTTTTTTGTTTTTTTTTTATAGTTTCTAAGAGAGATCTGTTTGCATAAAAGGTCGTCTCTGAATTCTTACCATCTGCTTTGCATTCAGCCACAAATGAGCAATTGCTTTTAAATTCACAGGTGCTTGGTTTGGCGTAACAAGTTTGTCCTAAAGCACACTCCAATGTCTACAACATAAATACAGAACGCCAGTTACTATTATTATCTTAAGTATATTCTTAGAAATAATGGTTCTTTGAGAGTTCGCCTTCTGGCTAAGCGCCGTTTGTTTGTAGAGTAGCAATGCTGTCATTACTTGGCACTGGAAGAAACTTAACTTTCTAACATTATTGAAAAGCTTCACATCTTGGTTGTGCTTGTGTCAATTATTGCTGAAATAAACTGCCTTCATATAAGTGAAATACCCTTAAGTACGGCGTAAAACACAAATCAACCAATCAATCATAAATCTTTGAGGGTTATTTAGAACAGAGATTGATACTATTTGAAACCAATAAGTTCTTTGATATAAGAAGAGAGAGATAAATAATTGGAACAGTTGTGGTAAGGGTTCCATACTGAACGATTAAGGGCTCCACTAGAGCCATGACTGACGAACCTCAAGGGTTTCCAGTAGAACCACATTTTTCTAAGAGTGTACTTATCCATCCTTTGAACACACTTTTTTTGTCAATATTTTTGTAAACGTATTTCCATTTGAATTACAGTATGTACATTAAATCACTTGAAGTATCCGGCTATATCTTACTCTCACAGCCATTCCATGTTCCAATAAAATAATCTGTTTCAAACAGTTTTGAAGATCTTTGCAGTAGAGGTTCTCTTGATTGTGATTTAACTCCCCCCTCCATCTTATAAGTTAATAAATGAATTTTGTTTTTTGATCACCGGCTGTGTAAATCAATGTGCACATCGTCATTACAAAAAAATCTATCAACACGATATAAAGTCTAGGTTACCAAGCAAGGATTAGGAGCACATGTATGTCTTGGACAGCCTTCACTGAGGAATCCATAGGGACAACACATGTTCAACACTTCTTCACAAGCTGGAAACATAAAATGCAAGTTAATGTCACAAATTACAACTGTATTGATATCCAGAAATGTTTTAAACAATAAGAGACAAATTATGAGACGTTTTTTTCTTAAATAATTATAATACACTATTAGACCTAATACAATTTTACCTACAGTATTGTCAAGACCGTGTTGTATATAAAAGCAAAATCATAACCCTATAACAGAGACAAAACATTGTACACATGTAACTGATGTTCACTTATTTTCGTATCATAGATTGGGCGAATTTTTTAAAATTGTAAAACCAATTATTACTTACAGTTCTCCACACATTTCCGAACATAGGGACATTGATTTCCTACTGGGCAGGCAGCTTGTTGGGCAAAGCAGGTCTGACCGGATGGGCATGTGAAACCCTATAACAATGGCATAGCTGATCACTGTTTATATTTCATGTATTTCCCAATTTAATACAACATATCTACACATAATAAAATGGCCTTGAAAAAAGATCCACCCCTTCCTCTATCCCCCCCCCCTAACACACGGAGAATATACGAGTGAAGTTCAATGAAGTTCGTGTTTATTTATTTTGCAATCAATTTGACCAACAGTCGCCTATAAATCAGGTTGGTTGCCATTTGATTTCCCTGTACACCATTGGAACATCTGTTTTGCTTTATTTTCTAGTTGAGCCATACCAGTGGGCTGGACAATTGCTATCTTTTAAGCTTTAGGTGTGATGGTAAAACTTGTAACAACAACAAAAAAATGTTTCCAGATTGAATGGACGTGTTTCTTATTGTTTGGGCGATATCGGTGGTTGAAATTTAAAAATAGGTGTGATTTTCCAGGAAAGTGAAACTGTTCCGGTGAAGCAGCATCATTTGTATTGTATAATGAGACAGTCTCAATACAAAAGCAAATCAAGGATGACTACTGCATAACTTAACCAACAAAAAGTAAGTTTTATCAAGTGAAATAAGTACTTTCTCACCTCGCATGGGTTGGGGGCACAGCTATCACGGGGGCAGCCAGACAACAAGAAACCAAAATCACATTTGAGATTTTCCAGAACTTCCGCACAATCTATCAAGTTTAAAAAAGTTTGATTTATTTTTATTTTTTTAAACATTGATCGGATCAATAATCTGATAGACTTCAATATATAAACAAAAAGTATAATGGGAATTAAAGCATTATTTAAAAAGCTATATTCAATTCTTTATTTAGGAGGACAATTGAAGAAATGAATGCGTCTTTTACAGTCAGCGTCTCACCTCGTTGTCGGCATTTGGCGGTATATGGACAGTTGGTTCCCATAATGCAGGTACCTGGCTCAGCAACACATTTCTGACTTGGCGTGCAGTTAGTGGTCTGTTAAATATAAAAAAGAAACTGAAAACTGTGACATACGGTATACTTTTGATAAAAGTCATTTTCATAAAGCAATAAAACAGGGTTTCTTATATTTAGTACCTGTTTTTGACAATATAAGGAACTTTACTAACACAGAAGCAAGACAAGGCTGCACTAGATATGTTAATGACACACCACAAACATAATTCAAAATTAAGATCAACAACTAATATGCAGCGGCAAAACAACAACCTTTCCGTAGCTGACATGAAGGAAAACATTACAAACAAAAGGGCCCCAGTCAACATTATAATGAAGCTTTATTAATATCCCCAGTATTAGTATAACAGTAGTACACATTCTCGAGGCAAGGCCTGATGGCTCAACAAGGTCCTTGTCACGCTTACCGATATCGGCGATAAGAAGGCGAAATAGCGAAAACGCGTAGACCAATCAAAATACATGTGCCACTTTTCAAACAGTGTATCACCTCTGCCGGAATGCCATGGCAAACAGCAGAGAAAGATAAAAATGGATTAGTTACACGCTGCCATGCATTGTCGATCTCTCCCTGACTCCTCATTGTTTGACTATAGAAATATGGCCCAAGCCTGACAAGGTGTCGAGTTTCACACTCGGACAACTTGGGTTCTAATTTCCTAGTGATATTTTTTATTATAATATTGATTATGGCAGATATAATGTCTTACATCACAGGGATTTGGAGAGCACATAGAGCGAGGACACCCCTCTGATTCAAATCCAAAAGCACACTGGATGTTTTCCGCTACTTCAGCACAAACTGTAAACAAAGAAAGTTGTGAAATGATGAATAGAGAAGAAGTGATAGTTGAGATTGTTTTCTAACCAGATCCTGCTGATAAGAAGTGAATAAAAATCAAGGATTAAGACCAGCCTTGAGCCGCGAAGATAATCTATTAACTTACGCCCATCCGACGTCACAAAAAGCTATGATCAATACATACAAGGTTGTTAATGTTATCTTTTTAATTTGATGAGTAACTTCTCCAAATGTAATACTATTTTTTTTTGTTGGGGAATATTTATTGGTTGTAGAGCTTGCAGTTTCACGAGTTAAGGTTATATATAGGCTGATTAATTTCTTCTGATAATAATAAACCGGGTCTTAAAACACACCGTGTAT
>JARDVA010076609.1:0-11840 GCA_030265315.1 Mopalia swanii
GCTGTACGGGCTCATCCTTCGGCGAGGGTTTGATACGACTACTACGCCTCCGAGTTTCTTGAGTGACATCGGTATCTGCATCAGTATTTTCGCCGTTACCAGCAGGTCGATCCACACAAAATCGGTCATTCGCACCCATGATTATCGAAGGCGATGGCTCTGCCACAACACTACCTTCACTAGTACTATCAGAATCAGTTAATATCGCATTTACTTTGGGTTGCGATTGCGTGGGATTTCCAGGTTGTGCTCAAGTTGAACAGATCACAGCTGGCTCATTGTTTACACAGGTAGAAACAGGTCCGCTAGCCAAATCTTATGAAATAAACTCAAACATTGTTCTTACCTGGTTTAAAAAAAAATTTAGATTTTGGTTTTCTTGTTTTTTTTTTAAATATAAAATAGTCAAAAATCACAAGTAACGGGTATCCCATTGCCTTTTTCCCAGTGAATTCTACAAAGCGAATAAAGCTCTTTAATCCAAAGAAATGAACATTTTCGAAGCAAGAAATATGATGACACACAAATGAGAGGTCCTTGCACACCTCAATGTATTCAATTTTCTGTGTGTTAAGATCTCTCAGACAAAAATGACGAATAAAAACACGTAAGTGCCAATTGGGCGGTAAACTTTTATTTAATATTAACCATTTGTTTAATGGTTAATACCAAGCCACGCCCCCTACTCCACCAAAAAGCAATTATGTGGTCAATCTAAGATTTTATACCGTATGACGCTCAACGTTCCAAGTAGTAATACCAGCAAAAGTAGTAGAATTAATGTTAACTATCCTTTAATTTTATTCCAAAGAAATGGACATCACTGGTTATACGAACGTAATTCAGCGGTAAACGGGAGTTATTTCCACGTTGAACAATTAATTTAATGTGTCGTCAATTTGACAGGTTCAGCATGCCCCAGTTCCACCCCCTCGCTCCTCCCCACACCAAACGAAACAATTCTGTAAAAAAAATCTCAGAATAACTGATTTATGTCCTTTTATTTTATTTTTAGCATGTGATGTCGTTATTGTTTGTCCTATAATCATAGTGAAAATGTTATTACATATAAATGCAAAATAGTTGAAATACATCAAAGGTACAATTGACGTAAACATTTAAATAGTATTTACAATTTGCAGACCATAGCACAGGTTCAGACTATAGTTGTACAAACCGGTTCAATGCACATCATTCATTTAACACGGACCAAAGAAATACACTGATAACATTCGAGTCTTGAAATTGCTATTGCTTTGTAAACACTTTATATATATATTTTTTTATAAAATAAAGGTAACCATAACTACAAAGTTAATATAACGTCTATACCAACCAATTAACTCTATTTATTTTTACTCTCAATATTTCTAAATTAACATGTTACTTTAAAAAAGTAGAATAAATCCAATTAAAACAGCTGTAAAAACCCGGCTAAAAATATACCCAATGAACGATCAAACCCCGGTTTGAATTAAAATAAAAAGAGTCTTTTATTTCCCCAACTTGAGCGTTTTAATTTTAATTCTTTTGTTTTTGTAGAACGTTGCAAATTAGAGAAAAACCCTTAATGTTGTTACTTAAGGTATAATAAATATCGCAATGCATACAAGCGACGTCATTATATGATAGGATTTGGTTAATATTTAGCTATATATATTAGATCAAATGTGAGCTCTCTAAACACAAGAAATCATCATAAAGAAGCGAGCTCTTAGACCTCAAATAAAAAAGAACATTTGTGATGATTTCAAAAACCGTCAACTCAAAAGGGTAAACTAATGCATGAGACTATATCCGTTATTATCGTCCTCACTAACCCTCCCCGTCCCTCCCAAAAGCTGTTGTATCTGTAGTTCAATGCATACAGATTTGTGACCATTTACATCTTCCGTAGATGTTTTAAAAGAGTCATTCTATGCACACCACAGATAGCTCCAAACAAAACACTATACAAAGGAGAGGGTCTTGTAGGTGGTTCTTGTAGACACTACCAAAACGACAAAAAGCGGTTACATACACGTCTATGTGAAAGATCCTGTCGTTTTCTCAGACATGAAAAGGGATGATTTCTACACTGGATATGTTTACTTAATGTCCGTTTACACCAAGCATGTTTGTTACTTTATCTTAAGGCGTTATAGATTTATTGGACCGTAAGTTTAAGGAAACGAACACAACGATATCGAAAAGAGCTGCAAACGGAAAGATAAACAGTGAGAATATTGATATAGCAGGCCCACTCAAAGAGAATCCCAACAGAACCAAGGTGTCCGCAATAATAATCAACAGCAGAAACAGCGCGTGCTGCGCCACCACAGGCAGCATGTCTGCGTTACCTGTGCCACTCAAATATTTCCTTTTCTGTTTCTCAGTTGAATATAATCTTCGTTTCAGTATATAACCAATCAGTAAAGTAAATCCGATGACACAAAGAGTAACACAGTTGTACAAATATAAAACATTTGTGGTGGCATGCACTTGATCGGATCGTCGACTTGTGAAATTCAATGGAGAACATATTGAAGCTACTTGAGTAATCTCGACACTGGACTTGTTCACGTGCCTAAAGACAATCAACAACAAGACGAATATGTAACTATTGCCTTCGAGTAACCACGCCATTTTGAGTGATATGGAGTACGTTTTAAGAGCTACCTTAGAAATATGTTCAATGGCGATGTACTCAATTGTGATCAAACTTTTCAACCAGCCTGTCATGGCCACTATCTGTAAAGCGCCACATGACCAACTCATTCTCCACTGAACGTCATAAAGGCTGTATTGACCACTGTACTTTTGATCTGCAAGGCCCAATCCGAACATATAAATCCCTATAAAGATATTGGCGACACAGAGATTTATGGTAAAAACCGAATCTGCTGTCTTGATGCTAGCACGTAAACGCCATATCAAAATAACAGCATTACCCACTAACATGAATGCAACGAAGACCCAAATAAATGTTTTAGAGATATCGCTAGACAGGAGGAGAGAGCAGGATGAATATACGTCAGCTTCCGGTGAACATTGTTCGATTGTTGAGTTGGGTAAACAACAAAATCTGTAATAGTCTGTTCTTAAAACT
Organism: Mopalia swanii; assembly: GCA_030265315.1. Classification (NCBI taxonomy): domain Eukaryota; kingdom Metazoa; phylum Mollusca; class Polyplacophora; order Chitonida; family Mopaliidae; genus Mopalia; species Mopalia swanii. The sequence goes on from JARDVA010076609.1 coordinate 3,089, forward strand.
CGTAGACTGAAACCATCAAAGCCGCCTATTTGATCAAACGTTAGAGAATTGTTGGTCAGCAACAGCCGTCGAAGACTAGCATTGATAGACTGAAGACTGCTGCCCGTCGTCTCTAGAAGATTGCCGGACAGATCTAAGCTTTCAACAGATGACAATCCTAAAAACGTTTTATCTGGCAGTTCTCTGATTATCATTCCGCTTAAATTGAGGGAACGAATAGAGGACAAGCAAAGAAAACTACCACCACTAAGCATATAAAGTGGGTTGCCTTTAAGTGTTAGTTGTCTCAGTTTTGCCAGATTTCCGAACGTAGATGGCACAATCTGAGAAAGTTGGTTGTAACTCAGGTCCAAAAACAACAAATTAACAAGTGTAAAGAAGTGGTCTCTCTCTAAAGCAGATAAAAGATTAGCAGACAAATCTAAGCTGGTCAAATAAAACCAGGCTTGGAAATCTGTTCGGTTGACACTGACGATAGAATTGTTGTGAAGATCTAAGGAACGAATGAAGTTCGTTCCATTAAAATTTGGTACTTGTACAATTCGCATTGCTCGGCAAATGACAACATAACCTTGGCATTGACAGCTTGTTGGACATTGTAACAGCCGCATTAAACAGAATCTCTCGTCATCCCAGGTTGATGCACAGTGACGCTGACCATCACATATATGATCCTGAGATACAGACTGTGATGTCTGGCCACATCGGAGTTTGTGAGAACAGGAATGATTTTTGCAGTTAATCTCGTCTGTTCCTCCGGGACAGTCCTTAACCCCGTCACAGACCTTGTGATATGGTAGACAGTAAGACAGGGGACACTTAAACATACCAGGACAATGATAGCTGGAGCAGTGGAGAAGATGAGCGCCATTCCGACAGTACTTAAGCTTGTTGTATTTATCGTGGTCGTAAACACAGGCCTTGTCTCTAGGGTAACATACATTATGTTGTTTGTTACACCTTTGATGGTTAATCAAACGCGGACATTCAGGATTATAATTGTATTTTTGAACAAACCCTTCGTTGCTTCGCATAAAAAATATGTACCGTTTGTGCGAAAACTCACTGTCAAGAGTTTCGTCATTTTGTGTTTTATCCGGACAATCTGGGTGTAAATCTCCAACTTGTTTTCCGGGTAGACAACCTGAAATGGGGCACCGGTAGCCGCGACATTCCAAGTCCCACTGACAACCGATTTCGTCAGATCCATCGAAACAGTCAATTACATGGTCACATCTTTTACTAGTATTTATGCATTGTTTATTTGTACACTGGAACATACTCAAAGTGCAGTCTACATGAGCACAGGCTTCTTCGTCACTACCATCAACACAGTCCACTTCAAAATCACAATACTTGGAGACAGATATAACCTGATTTCCATCTAGACATGTGTAATATTGGGAAGGTAAACAGTTCAATTCGTCCTCACCTGATGGACAGTCTTTCCTCGAGTCACATATTCGATCAGGCGATAAACAACTCATATCGTCGCAAATAAATTGATAGCTTTGACACTTCTCTGACTGAACATGGTTCCGTGACTCACAAAGAACGTGCCCCACTCTACCCTCACTTTTCTGGCACGACCCTTGGCGTATTTTACTACCTAAAGATACATTCCTTGTTAGAGAAGTCCTTGAAACACAACCAGTCTTATTGTCGGCTCCTTTGATCCAAATATCTCCTGAACCAAAGTCAATTCCTACCATCTGAAGAAACTGAGCTAACTTGATCTCTGAGAAGTTTTGAACGACAGCTAGTTCACCCCCATATGACTTGCATAATGACGCAGCATCGCTGAAAGTCAGAGATTCATAAAGTGGAATTGTTCCTGTAAGTACAGCTAAACAACGATTAAAAACTGACGTCCACCGTTTTGAACAAAGAGTAATGCTTTCATTTGTTAATGTTACTTTCGCGCTATGGGGTGTATTATTTTCTGATAAAGTTGTTAGCTTACTTATTTTATTCTCGTCTGTCAAACTAAATTCACAGATACTGTAGACAGGTTTACTGATTTTTTCGGAACAGTTAAGTTTTATCCAATTTGTGGACAATGATGGGTTTCCAGGCACCATCGCCACGCATCGCTTTGTATAATCAACTAGTGGCTGGATAATGCTTGGATCTATGGGCAATACAGGATAGTCCGGTAGAACGTTGTTGAAAGGGTCAAAGGGATAATACCAGTCAGACACGGATAGAGGAGACCCATTAGTCCAGCGATAGTCATTAGCCTGGAAAACAGATAATAGTTGTTTAGTGACTACATGTTGTACGCTATAATAGTCATGAATAGAGAGATTGCAAATATACTGAGATATACAAAAATGATTGCATCTAGATAACAGTTGGTGGGCTAAAGCTCTTGTATGCAAGTCATCACAAATAAAGTTGTGGACAATTTAAAACTATACAGAAACATATGCCGAGATACGAAAATTACCTTATCTTGGTCGTCCAAGCCGATGTAGACACGGCCTTGTCCTGTCCCATAAAATGTGTCTCTCCACTCAGTTGACAAGGAAAGTTTGAGGAATTCTAGCTCTTCTTGGGTTGTCACAGTTACTAAATCCCCATTGTCTTCCTGACATGCCCTCCTGGAGTCCAACCAGGAAGTAGGCGAACTGTATGTATTCATTGCAAAACATTTGTGTCCAAACCTGTAGCAGCTCGTATTATCATGCGATACTTTTAAAGAGTTGGGTTTTGTCAAAGGGGTTATCTCGAATGCTATTTCAATGAAGTCAACGTCTTTTGGGGTCAATAAAACGTCCGCCGCATATATAGAACGATAATCAAATGGCACTAGATATCCTATATCACTGATCCAAATATTTGTTTCTAAAACAAGCGTCTGGTTGAACAAATATTCTGCAATTTTAAGTCCTGTTTTATCGGGATTACCGTAAAGTCCATTAATTTCAACGTGCCAGGACAGTTTGGTAATGTCTTTAGTCCGCGGTAATTGGAGGTACCATATACAGTCACGTGTCCACAATACTCCACAACTGTCGGACATTATATTCCAACCTTCATGAGGACAAGAGGTTATGTCAGGGCAGAACTTTTCACCAAAGAAACCCAGATCTAAACGACTCATTTCGTTTGACCACTTTCCGTTTACATCTAGGATGTTCTCCATTACTGCAGTTTCATTGCTGACATGACGTGTATTTGTACAGCTTTCACTCGAGTAATACTTGGATTCCTGAGCAGAGTAAATTGTTTTTGTGGAAGTAATTCGACTATATACGCGACAAACACGATATCTTAACTCTCCCCTTAACGATAACGTCATCTTAGTAAGACGCCATAGTTCTGGGACAAAATACACAACAACGCAGTGTCCTTGAGCTTCTTCAAAATCAATTTGTACTGTCATTTCGTCATTGTTTTGTTTAATAATCATCTCAAATGCAGTTTGTTGGAAAAGTTCGTTTCTGTGGTGAGGCATAACATAATACGCACTGCAACCTGATTGGGACGTCGAGATTACTTGGGGTTCAATGTATGACGTCCCGTAGCGGTATAAAATATAGAAAATAGAGGATGACCCTACAAAGTTTTTTAGTACGTCTTTAGTGTACGAGTCCGATATGTCACAAAAAGGACCAATCATGTTGGTGAACGAAACGTACTCATTATATAAAACAACACCTCCATGCAAACACTTGTCATAATTTGGTAAAGAATGAAATTGTTCTGAAATAATTGAGAATGAAACTTTAAGACTTTTAGACACCGCTCCTACAGCTCGGATATATATGCAACACGACCCCTTTTCAGGGGCTCCAATAAGCATTGACGTTTTGCCAATAATGTTGAAAATCAGGCGGTCATCCGTGAATCCATTTATAGCTTGGAATGTGATGTTTTTATGTGCAGTGTAAGCAGCAGGGCGGAAAAGGATGGTAAGAATGAAGCCTTCTGTAATAATCGGTAAACTTTGTGGACCAGGAATGATCGTTGGTGAGGTATAATCGTCAGTAATCGGCCCATCATAGAATGTAAGCCCACCTGATAAATCTTGGTCATTTAGCAATTTTATGCTAAAGCCTGGATTTGTTCGAATAATCCACCAACCATACCTCGCATCGTCACGGAGCCCCAAAAAGGGCAATGAAGTATACAGATTTGCTGGATTGACGTTGGAATAAGCCATCTGCAAAGGCATGTATGATTTTATAGACTGTGATGGTTTGGTTTCATACCGTAGAAGGAATCCACCGAGAGAATCTCTGTCGTCAGACACAAATATGATAGAGATTGAGCTGGTATTCAAAGCAAAGCTCAAGCCATTCCTTCTCCCGCAGAGGGTTTTGGTTCTGGTAGGGGGGTCTTCTGTCTGAATCCATATCTCCAGACGATCAGCATCACAACTGTCACCAGAAAACTCAATGTCAAAATTGGAGAATGTAATAAAAATAAATTCGTCTACAGGTGCCTGTATTAACCAAGTGCAGTTAATTGAAGCTGGATACCGACTTGCCAGTCCCAATGCTTTAGTTGCGATTGTGCGTCCAGTCTGCATCATACTACAAATATAATCCATGTCGGCTGGACGTGTGTAGTAAGAAAAGATAAATCCTTTATCATTCACGGAATGATCCGTGGTAAACTTAACCAAGAATCCATACCCAATGAAACGTATGGGTGTACGTGTTGAAGAGTTCAACTGGCCACAAGTGTTCAGAATATTGACATTCGTGTCGCTTACATCAGTGATGGATAGTCTGTCGGCTTTACAAGAGAGCGAGGTTTCCATCCAAACGTTGAGCGTCAGAGTAAAGTTGAGAACAGATTGTACATCCAGTTTCCATGACACATCTACATTATGAGGGTAATGGCTAGGAAAGCCTGGCGAGGTGAGATTTCCCTGAATGGAGTTGAGCTGTATTTGTGGATTTGTGAAACCACGAGCAGCACAAAATATTGAAATGACCAATATTAATAACATTGTACTGAATTTTGTTGGATTCTTACCTATCTGTGTCATCTTTTTGTAGGAAAAAGGAAGAACATTCATATATTTGATGCGTCTTGGATACGATATGTCTCCTTTCTATCCACGAGCAGGAAGAAATACTGCCGTAACTTTTTCTCACACTGTGGATCTGTTGCATTGCCAATAGCAACGAGTACAACATTCTAACAAAATCAACAACAAGAATTTCCCAGCTAATAAGAGAGCTGTTCAGCAGGTCACAAATCACATGATTGGAAGTCTTTGTTTACCTGTATTATGCAGTCAAGCTTTATTAAGCTGTATAAAGGTTTATTGGCTAATACATGTATACAAAAGTGATGGGATAGGTATGGTACTGTTTTTGTCAATACTCCCATGGCATTTATGGTGAGGTACTTGACCATGTCAAGTTCAAAACAAAGAATCCATTCAACATGCCGTATTCTGGCAAAACCTGGACGCAACTTCATGTTGCCCTGGATCCGGTTGCTTGAAGCGCTATTAAATTTAACCTCTATTAGTTGACGTCGCACCATGTTGAAGGTGGATATGTTGGGTAAATATTGTGCTGAAAATGAATTGTTCACAAAACATAAACCATCGTTTTCTGAGGTGAAGGTAAACATGTATGGGAGAGTAAGTGAATATTTGATGAGGAAACTAGACCAGAGATAAACAATTGTCATTATTTGGGTTTGCGCTTAACTTCAATCTTAGTCTCGGACATACACAGTATATATTTGAGCGAGACAAGATAGGAAAGCCATTTGTTTGCATAGTAAAACACATTGATCTTTGGGTATTTAATCAAGAAAAACAAATTTATCTGTTCGATGCTTCTGTGGGTGGAATGTTAAATTATTTATTAAAAAACATTTGGGATTTCGCATAACTAAAGATATTGAAAAAATGCCTGTATTATTTTGTAAGAATATATTTGGGACAGGAAAAATATAGTAAACGCTAGGCCTATGGTTATACACGAATTACTTGCGCGCAGAAAGATAACTATCTCGAAATATTGGTTAGTGATTTTAAAATCAGACAATTGTATTATCAACGCAATCTCTATGGATTATACAGAAAAGTGTTTTCTTAACAGAAAGGCCAACTGGTTAGCTGGTATGCTTCAACAAGTCGAAGATACAAAGTGTTCATTTTTAATTAAACAAGAACTTATTACTTTTTGTAAACGTACCAAACTTGTCTTACGTTGACTCACCTTATCTGAACTCTTGTCAGTTTACGCTGGCTGTTAATACGTTTTGAGGGTACATCCGCCATGTAACATATGACGTCGATTTAAGCGTACAGTTTAGGGTTAGGTTTAGGGCAAAGTTTAGTGTTACATTAAGGGGTAAGTTTTAGAACTAGGTTAAGCATTAACCCTAACCCATAAGTAATAATTCACGTTTTGTCCTGCATGACGGACATGCTAGTTTGACCCTCAAGGATTGAGACAAGTCTGTTGTTAATTATCTGTTCAAAATCTTAAAGATATGTTTTTCTTTTACGCTAATCAATCGGTCACTTCATGAAGCAGCTTATTATGACTTAAATATACTTAGGTACACAACGCAATTTGGTTCGCCTACCTAGCACTTTATGCGTATATACTGCGTAGGATATAACATGTATCTCATTCGAAAGACTTAAAGGCATTATCATCTACGTAAGTCACGTCGACCATAGTAAGACCTTCGTAGACGATAAGCCATAAGTATTGCGTAGAGATATATGTTAATCTGTGCGTAGGAGATACGAGTTAAACGCTTCATAGGTGACAGTAATTCCACGGAAGATATACGTGTTTAACTCCTACGTAGGATTTACGCATTTAGTGCTAAGCAAATGTATGGTAGTAAAACTTACGTAGGTAAAGTAATTCTTAAAAAAGAAAAACATGACAGTATAATATGATTCCGGATTTAATGAACTTTACTTCAAGATGCCCATTGTATTGTGGACAAAACTTACCTAAATACTTCTAGACATTGGGAAATTTATATTTAAAGTGAATGTCTGGGGTGCAATAAAATGCAAATACGTCTAACATATGCTTGTTCTTGTGTTCGTTGTAGACGAACATTCTCTAATGTACAAAGCAATCTTGAACATTGGGTAATGCTAAAATTCCAGTCGAATTTCCCCGACCACCATATGTTAAACAAAAGAGCTCTATACTAGTATTGACCAATCATCTATCTTTCTCGGGACATCGCGCTCTATTCAGAGTACGCCACAAGGCTTAGTCAGCTGCAAAGGTTTGTTTGTTTGTTTGATTGGTGTTTAACGTCGTATTCAAGGGTATTTCACTTATATGACGACGGAGACAAATACAAAATGTACAAACAGATCAGCTTCCTGTTCCCCTTTAGCTCTGAGAACATCAGGGTAACAGAAAGCTCCTCTTTTCTCGCCTCTTACGATAGAATGAGGAAGCCGGGAGAGTATTCTGCAGGACTGCCCAACCCGCTCCCCCAGCAGCCAAGGTAACTCAGTCTACTTGTGGCACCGTAGGATAATTATTTTTCCTTAATTTGATATTATTTGTCGATTTCAGAACTCGATTTCCCACCCTCGCCTATAGACATAATTATGCAGTTCATCTCAATTGGTAGACCTAGCCATAACCGACGTGCCTGTGGTTCTTATTAATATGATATTCATGATCTTCATATCAAACTATTAACAGCAACACAGGTCGATTAGCCAATATTGAGCTAATATTAGGCCTATATACTTATAACCAGGTTTCGTGAATAATGCTGTTTGGTGCTGAAACTGGCTGATACTCTATATAATTGGAAAACATCAATCTTGTGTGATACCACTGATGCGTTTGTCTGTTATTGTTGTCAAACATGTTAAGTTGGATGTTGAAGTAGATTGTTAGTAATCCGCTAAAACTATCAATGGCAGAACAATGCAATATGTATTGCTTACAAAGGCTGGTTTGGTTTTAGGAAAAGATCTAATCTAATCTACGAAACTGTACCGGACTTTCTTCCAGCAACGGGGTTTTTTTTTGTATATATTGTATATATGTAAAATAAAAGTTTGTTTTACAGAAGTGAAATTATTTTTCACATACGTGAAACAGTTGAAAAAAATTTCACATATGTTGAAAATAATTTTACATATCTTGAAACGAATTCTAATGATGTAAAACAAAGAAAATTTTCTTTTACCATCAGCAAAAAATAATTTAGCGTATGCGAAAAAGAATTGTACGTCAGTAAACTAAAAGCAAAATGAATTCGACATACTTAGAATAAAAGTAGACGTGATAAAACTGCTTGCAAGAGTAAATTTGCTTTATGTAATGTCCAACTATTTCATTTTTTTTCTGACACGACACTAGGTTTCCAGAATCCATAACAAACGATGGGACGTGGGTGACTATGGCAAGCCACTTTATCACTTCTATCTTTATAATACATATCTTGAATTCTTTTTCACACATGTGAAATTCTTATTAACATATGCATAATAAATGATTTAATAGAATTAGACATATGTGAAATAAATATTTATTTAACATATGTTGAAAAGAATTTGACATATGTGAAAAATATTCAACATACGTGAAATAGAATTCAACATATGTTAAATAAACGTTTATTTTACATCTGTGGAAAATAATCCAAAACATCAATTACATACTTTACCGTCACAGCTTCTATTTGGCCGCTATAAATTTGCTCCAAAACTACAATCTGATCAGAACCACATCCGCTGCGGCGTTTCGAAAAGCATTTGTCATTTTCTGACGAAGAA
>JARDVA010076720.1:1660-11840 GCA_030265315.1 Mopalia swanii
AGCGCAATATCCAGCACTACCACCTTCTTTCCTTATGTCTTACTTTATATAACTAGCTTAACTATATATAGACTATATTCCTCTGAATATTTGTATTGCTGAAGCAAACTTCACCCAATAACGAACATAAAGCTGTGTAATAAATCATCCAATTGGATGATAAACACCTCCATCAAATTGGTATCGCTTTATTCCAAAAAGGAAAGCCTTTCAGCAGTCTGTAAAATTGTAGAAATATGGCACTATACTTCTTCTGCAAGTCTTAATTTGATCGCTTCCCAGTGTCACATACATATATTGACAATCTTAATTCTTTAAAACTTGAAAACGATTTCTGGAATGAGATAGAAACGTATAGTATCCAATAAATTAAGAAGTTGCTATCCATACCGAGTCTTTCCATGATTTAATCATATTTCATCTTGACCAAGAAAGTCCGAATTCGTATATAGGGACCAAGACTAAAGTATTCCAAGCTGGATTTGATAGTGTCTAGATTACTGATTATAAGAAATCTTTTAATTTATCTATTAAATCTATTACGCAGGTTTAGATTAGAACCATGTAAAACAAATCAAGAAAGACATTCGTAAAACAGAATTCGAAAAGTTTGAAAAGAGACATACTAGAAGTTGTTTCGTGGATTAAGAAAACAATGGCGGTTTTGGGTTCCCCAATATTGTCTTTATGTTAGTACGATAGTGTTCAGCCCATTACTGATTGTGATGTTGATATGAAAAGTGTCCAGGCCTGGTGTTGTGGAAACCAAACCAGGTCCTTCTCCATATGAAAAACTGAATGTATACTGAATGAGTGATGTCTTCGCTTAATAGAAGAAATCCCAGCGTTGTACAATTACAAACCAATGCGAGTGTGTAGAAAAACACATAGTCAATTCCCAACCCCCACGTTTGATATTTGCGAGTTTACCCATGTTACTTGTTTTATGGAGATTCGTTGTAACAGAGACAATGACGATTGTCTGCTTTAAATCTAGCTAGTATAGTCGCTATTTCACATTATAACTGAGCAACGGGGCAGTCTCGGTTTGTTTTCATATTGAACACATTCATTCTAGTCCACAGAATATGTGATTATTAGCGGTCACGTCCAAACTTGGATGTAAAGGGAACCGTATAGTTTTCGGCCATGGGTATAACCTGTGTGTTCTTGGAACAGCTTGTCCGGTACCGTATAGTTGTCAACTATGGGCATAACTTATATGTTCTTGACAGATCTTGCCAGGCGAATTTCAATGTTTATGTAAACTTTCCGGGTTTTGGATAACTGCTACACAACTAAATTCCCAAGAATTATTATTTTAATCAAATGATAGGCTGTTGCCATAGCCGTTCCTATACAGTCAGGGTACCCTTAGTTGGGTCAAACCTGTTGTCTGCTGATATCGTGTCTAGGCTCATAAGTGGTCTAACACTCTCGTCAAGTATAATCAGCTTAGTTCACGGAGAAGTGTATCACTGTCACTTCAATGTTTTGATGACATCAATATTGCTTCCGTGTTTTATAGAATTCCTTGGAAATCGGAGATTTTGCCATCTTTCGTGAATTTGAAAGGGGTTCCTACTGCTTAAAGGGCCTTTGAGACCAGCTTAAGCAGAACTTAAACGGTGCCCCGGTAAACGTCCATTGGTACCGTTATCAATAATAAACCAATCCAAACTGTGAACTTTGGCATGGTCGTGATCTTTGATGTTTGTCCGGCCACTAATGAGCACTTTTCTGTGAGCCTTTGTGTCAAGTAAATGACCTAATTGCAGTCAGACTGCGTTTTCTCTGTCTAAATGACTCTAAATTGAATTCCTTTGTGGCCTAGGTAATAAAGATCTTTATGTGGCACATTAAATTATCCTATCACCATAGACAGATTAGAAGTTATCAGTGGAACCCTAAGCCTAAGGGGCTCCAAATCTCTGAACACGTGATTTATCCGAGAGATACACAGTACATTGGTGAAGGATACAATTCCTAACTATACTGTAACAAATATAACTTATAAATAACAATTTACATGCAGGTCGAAGAAATTAATTACGATCCACTTAAATCAGTTGCCAAGCTTATGTTCTTAAAAAAAAATCTAGCAGAAAATTATTCTCGTCGAACCACACTATAAAACCAGTTCCTAAGTATGAGAAATAACAAGGGAATTACCATCTGGCTATGTCGAAATAACTAGATACTTGTCCGATTAAGACAGCTTCGATTGTGTGGGATTTTTCCGTGGTGACCAGAACGGATACAGAAGGTGTCATTGGCACTGATTCAGGTATTTCTAAGATAAATGTGTTATAAGAGGCTCGATACGCCGAATTGTGGCAAACATCAAAAAGCACTCAGTCGAGAGATCTAGCAGATGGTTAGAATACTAAATTGTTATGTTTTTTAGTATTAAATATATACAAGAGTAATCAAAACGACTTGGGTAAGCGTAACTACTGAGGGGAATGTATTGGACATTGACGAATTGTATGTGTTATTGTACAGAAATGTAGAGTTTTCTTTACATATTACATAAAGTTCCATTGGGTGAGAATAACATAGACTTATCAAACCATTGTATTGAAGTAGTAGGTAATAAGATTAACAAAAACACACAGAAACGATCTATATTAAAACATCAATATTGTAAGACGGTGACGTTCAATAGCCTGAGAAAAGCTATTGGTATGTTTTTAATGCAATTTGTTATTGCTTTTAAACATTGTTTCCAGCGCCTTCGGGATAGCATGTAACAATATCAATTAAATAGTTAGCATACGGCATAACACCCTTGCAAGAAAAAAAATAACTCCAGTTTTCATTAGAAAAATTATATTGCCCAATACAAGAAATGGAAATGATATGGCCTTAGGAAATTGGAGTGTGCGAATATACCATATAGAGTACTAGATAATGAGGTCAATAACTAATTGGAAGCTTTTGGGGTCATAAAATGTGTCGATAGTATTACGAAAGTAGCATTGGAACGATAATTTTTTAACTAATGGTACGTGTAGTTGCGTCTTCCCGGGCCCCTGGAGACTGAATGCTAACACCCTCATGATGGGAGATGCATTATATAACGTTATTGTTCCGATGTCTGTGTGTTTATCGACCTTTCTGAAATTTGTATCCTCTTGTTAGGTTCAAATAGAGTTATCTCCCCGTCGATACAGAATATATATTGCACCCCTAAGGCGATAGTGTGGAAGTATAACAGCCGATTTTGATCCCCTGCAGTTGCCAGCTGTTCTTCGAAAAGGGGTAATGTTGGTGAATTCCGTCTCAAAATGGATGGCATTTTTTAAAAAGTCAGCATCTCCTGTGTAGTGTCGGTAAATTTTCTTTAACCGTTTAAGTAAGCGTTTATTATTAATGATATACACATCAAAGAGAGATGATAATGATAATCACTACGTTACTATGACTTTCCTTAGTTCGATATATGTTCGATATATAGTGTATCATATTGTCTCATTATGCTTAAATCGTTCTAGACTATATCTACTTTAGGTGGTGGTATATGGAATTAGTTGTATATATATCACGTGCATTCCCATATTTGGCCAAGCAGGATGTATTACATAACTTATCCAAGACCTACCTTATTCAATGTAACTTAATAAGATTAGGTTTTATTCCCCAAAAAAAGACACTCAATTTTGGTCGAATAGAGGTCGCTAAGTGAGAAAATAAAGACTCATATAGACTGACAATGATTCAACTTAAAACCAATAAATTATCTTACAATTAATTATTCAAACCAGATATAAAACGTTAAGCTTACACGGCTTACGCTATATTTCACACAGGATAACGTCGTTCAGTATACATCTTGGGGCTAGTCGATTTTTAAAAATATTTATATTTTGAAGGAATTGCTGGAATGAAAACAAATTTGTATCGCTTTATTTGAAAAAGGAAATGCCATGACGCCGTCTGTACAATTTAAGAAAAATGGCACTACTTCTTTAGCAAGTCTTAATCCGATCGTTATTTCCCAGGGCTCTTTAAATTATTGACAATCTTAATTGATCCTGACTAGGATGATGTCCTGTCAAGAATTACCAGTTCGACCTGAGAAACTATTCGATACTGTATGCAGAGACCAAGAGTAAAGTAATTGCCAGCTGGGTTGGATTTGAGAGTGTCGGAGATTAATTGATGATTTTAAGATCAAACTATCAATTTATTCCACATGTAATACCAATGTCAAGCGTATAAAGAAAAACGTGAGTAACAAAAAGTCCAAAAAGAGAAATAATTGTTTCGTAAAATAAACAAAAATATTGTTTCTTATGCAAATTTTCCTCGTTCTGGAAAACGTTTTACAGAATCAAATTACCGTCTATTCACTTACAAAACTTCTGAATTGAAGCCACCTTTGGGACTCAATGTTACAGCACAGTTACTCAAAACGTTGTGAGGAGAAAAGATAACGTTAAAAAGAAACTGATTATGAGTATTGACTGAGTATGATTCTTGGGAATGGGATTATGTAAAAAGTTATCTGGAACGCGCAACGTTTGCAGAATCTTCAATATATACGAGGAAAGTACATTCTCTGGACAATTTAGAATTTTTATTTCACCGGAAGATAGGATGTGCATGCCCATAACAATATAACCCTAAGCTAGGTCGAACCGGTTGTCTGCTGATATTGTGTCTGAACTCATGAGTGTCCTAACGCTTTCATAAAAAATAATTGAGCTTAGTACAGGGAGAAGTGTATCACTGACACCATCACTGTTGCTTCCGTGTTTGATAGAATTACTGTAAAATCTGAGATTCTGCGATATTTCGCGAATTTTGCAACAGCTTGCAACTGTTTAATATACACTTTTCCTTCTTCAATTGTTCTACTTCTTTTATTTTTCTTTATTTATGTTTATGTTCGCCGGAAGCTTTTTAACTGCCGTATGGAGTAGGTGAATTTAGTACAGGTGAACATCCTATTTTGAATCCAAAACAAACGGGAACTTTAAATTCTTTATACAATGCAGGCTATGATATCAGTGGATTTGAATAATAAAATGCATGTGCTTATGGCGTAAATCGTATGACGTCCGAGGGGACAGTACATTCGGGTACTTCTAATTGGGAACAGAATGCAAGGCTCTATGATCGGGTTAAGGCCTACATCAAGTGTTGACGATGTATGGCGAACTAACGAATGGGTGCGAGATTTACATTATTAACTATCTAAACCTAGTCACATGTCAGCCACATCTTATACAATGAAATTACCAGATGTCAGCGTATATAGCCCCGCAGACAGATTGATGGACTCGATTCTTTTATTGAAAATGATATCTGGATCTGGCTTCATTGGAAATCATTCTAAGTGATATAAGACTTATTTACTCTTTTCTGTTTTAAAGGTTGTGCTGATGTTATAAAACTAAATACTGGCACTTTACGCCCTGGTATAGATAGCGGAAACTAAGATAAATCTCCCGACGATCCATGTATTCTACCACGCAGTGTCTGTATTGTCTCAGTTTATTATCACCTTTCAATCCTTCTATTTATGTGCTTGATATTATTTCCCCAACCCGCCTACAGATCGAGGCGGATTTTATTACGGGGTCTAGCAGTATTAATACGCACAGATTGTCCTACTGTACGGTATGTGTGCTTGTATCTTGCCATTGTTGTCAGTTACATGTATTGTTTCTGTGGCCTATTGGGCTCGCACGGTGTCATACATATATGGGAAATTACGTTTAATATTTAAACTACAGCGCTACTCGTACACAAGCCTTTGAATGTAGATGTTATATTTAGCCGATCTCAAAGGACAGGTTAACACGTGGCGTTTCCTAGCTAATATCTGCTTCCAATAGGGCTTCCGGACCGAGAATATACGGACTGGTCGTTCAATCGGTAAAAAATTTATATTTGGCGAGTCAACAATTTCCTCTTGAAGTGGTATTTTAAAGTTGATTATTCAAAATTGTTGTGGGTGTATTGCAATATTTAATTTATTTAAGATGACCTTTAGCTTTTGGTTCTGTAGTTGTTCTCCGGCTTTTGGCGATTGATTGGTGCTTACAGGGGTACTTCGGGCTTACCGTGGAATTATATGACGGCGATGTACAACAACAGTACGTTACACTAACACAACCATTATATAAAGTGTTCCATTGTTCTGCCTGAAATATAATGATCCTTCATTTGCAAGTGAAGACTATAGACCTATGCTTGAACCATTAGACAGAAAACTCGCGCCTTTTGAGGTGAGGGAGGGGAGAAGAGGTATAAACTATAACTGTATTATTTCTTTTGATTTGTTTGTTTGTTTGATTGGGGCTAAACGTTGTACCCAAGGGTATTTCTCTTATATGATGATGGCTTGTCCCCTCCACACTGCCCCTTGTCTTAGTGCGGTGGAAATCGGGAGAAACCCAGGCAGTAGAAGCACTTTCATGATTTACGTGTTCAATTATCTATCAGATTGATTGATAGATTGATTGATTGAGTGATCAATTTTCTATCCAAGTGAATAATTGATTGTTTGGTGGGCTGGCTGACTGGCTGGCTGTCTGGTAGGTTGATTGGTTAAATGCTCGATTACCTGGCTGTCTGGCTTGCTGCTTGGTTAATTGATTGATTGCTAGATTGATTGATCGATTGATTGGTTTATCCAGTTATCCGTTCAACTATCCAATAATACATCGATCTATGAAAGATACTATCTCAATGAGGAAAGCAGATGAAAGGATAAATGTAACCGTGTAATCTGATATCAAAAACACGGAATGATTTGAAATATACAAAAAGCACATTATGGTCTGATATACAAAAAAGCACATTATGGTCTGATATACAAAAAACACATTGTGCCCTGATATTAAAACAACACGTAGTGATCAGATTAAGGGACGAATAGCAATTTTACAAAAGAACATACTTACTCTCTACGTTCGCATATTTCGGGTGCGTTAAATACATTTAGTTACAATTATATTTTGTCAATCTGTATAGTGCGTTGTACACAGTAAAACGGATTTGGGTGATGGTATGGAGCTAATTGTATATATAGCACTCGCATTGCCATATCTGGTTAAGAAAGATTTAGGCCATTAAACTTATCCTACACCTACCAAATTCAATCTAACTTTATAAGATAAGTCTCTATTCCGCCAAAAAGTAGAATAGTCGAATAGAGGCTGTTCGATGAGAAATGAAAGACAGACAATGAGTCAAAATAAAACCAATAATTCGTCTTATAATTTAAGGGTACGTGGAATTAGATACCCTGTCTTGCACACGTCATACAGCACACATCTTCGGGCTGGTTGATTTAAAAAAAATAATATATATTTTTCATGAATTCCTAGGGTAGAAACACAAATTCTTATCGTTTAATTCCAAAAATGAAAGCCTTCCATCAGTCTGTAAAATTTGACACAAACGGCATAACTTCTTCGGCAAGTCTTTATTCGATAGCTTAGCAGGGCCACATAAATATATTGACAATGTTAATTCACATTCACCAAAAAAGTCCGACCAGAGAACCAAACCGAGTTCGTATATACGGAGCACCAGTAAAGTATTCCCAGCTAAATTTGATAGTGTCTAGATTACCGATTTTAAGAAATCTTTAATCTATGTAATAAAACTATTCTGCAGGTTTCGATTGGAACAATGCTAGGCAAATCAAGAAAATTCAGAATTCAGAAAGTCCAAAAAGAGACATAATTGTTTCGTATATATAGATTAAGAAAACAATAGTGGTTTTAGGTTCCCCAATGTCGTATTTGTGTAAGGCTATGGTGTGCAGACCATAACTGATTAGGCGCATTCGACTGAACGGTTTTGTTAAGCTCGGTGAAGCCGTTGTCTACGATTTTTGGTCGATTTTTAGTTACTGAACAGGTGACCGATTTAATTTCTAGAAAACAGCTCACCGTGCTAAGGAATACGTCCAGGCGAACGCGCCTAACGTGATGTTTGCAATTAATTGAAACAATGTCCAGGCCTGATGTTGTGGATACGAAACTTTTCCGACGAATTTCAGTTATTTTTCTCTGAAAAAATTGATGTTTATGGAAACTTTCGGCGTTTCGCATAACTTTTTACAGAAGCAAATTTCCAAGAATCATTCTTTCAAACAAAAGACAGGCCGTTGTCAGAGCCGTTTACTATACAGCCATGGTGTCCTTAGCTGGATCAAACCTGTCAGTGGATGCAAATGCGTATCTTATACAGACTATATAGTGTATAGAGACACAAGGTGCAGCTGTATCAAAACTTTAGAATAAGGCCTGCCTCTGAATACTAAATAACGTTGAATCCACATGACCTAATTACCGCCGAAGATATTTTTAAGCGAGTGTGGTACTGATGAGATATAATTGATTATGACATGAAAGTGGATGTTGAGTGGTCGTTTTATGTGTCCGTCTAACCCAAAAGTGTTCAAAGAAGAAAACGAGATGGTTTAAGTCAGGGTAAGCCATGTAATTTGTATATATTGGAGGATAAAGTGCCGAATCATGGTAACGTTCTGCTATTTCTAACGGTTAGGAAGCTTCGTGTAACGTAGCTAACCTGTTGTCTGCTGATATCGTGTCTAGGCTCTAGGTCAAACACTTTCATCAAGTAATCGAGCTTAGTTCACGGAGAAGTGTATCACTGTCACTTCAATGTTTTAATGCCATCAATGTTGCTTTTCGTGAAGTATTCCCTTGGAATTCGGAGATTTTGCAATCAAGCGTGAATTTTGTTAGGCCTTACAACAGCTCAAACCAGTAGTTTGAGGCCAGCTTGACGAGAGCTTAAACAATACACGGGTAAACGTATTTTGGTACAATTATAAATGATAAATCAATCCAAACTGTGAATTTTGGACTGGTTATGATTTTCGGTGTTGGTCCGGCCACTAATAAGGAATTTTCTGTGAGCCTTTGTGTCAAATGACTGACCTAATTACAGTCAGACCGCTTTTTCTCTGTCTAAATGACTCTTAAGTTTGGTTGAACTTTTTTGTGGCCACGGTTATAAAGATGTAAACTTCAGAAATCTAACCGTCTTTCGGACTCGATGATACAGCACAGTTATTTTTTACAATTTATCATTCGATAAGTTTACACGGTTTACGCTATTTTTCACTCAGGATTACGGCATAGAGTATACATCTTGGGGCTAGTCGATTTTCTAAAATATTTATATTTTAGTGGAATTGCTGAAACGAAAACAACTTCTTATTGCTTTAATCCATCAAGTCGTCTGTATACAATTAAATAAAAATGGCACGACTTCTTTTGTAAGTCTTATTTCCAGAGCTCCTAAAATTATTTACAATCTTAATTGATCCGGAACATAGGATGTGCCCATAACAATACAAGGGCCTTCTTTAGGGTTATATTACCCTAATCTAGGTCAAACCGGTTGTCTGCTGATATCGTGTCTGGCCTCATGAATGTCCTATAACACTCTCATCAAGTAATCAATCTTAGTTCAAGGAGAAGTGTATCACTGTCACTTCAATGTTTCCATGTCATCAATATTGCTTCCGTGTTTGATAGAATTCCTGGGAAATCTGAGATTCTGCGATATTTCATGAATTTTGTACGGCCTTGCAACTGCTCAAAGGTGCTCTGAGACCAGCATAACCAGAGATAAAACGGTGACCCGGTAAACACCATTGGTACCATTATAAATAATAAACCAGTCCAAACTGTGATATTTGGCACGGTAATGATCTTGGGTGTTGGTCCGGCCACAAATAAGTAGTTTTCTGTGAGCCTTTGTGTCAAGTAACTGACCTAATTGCAGTCAGAGCGCGTTTTCTCTGTCTAAATGACTCTTAAGTTTGGTTGAACTCCTTTGTGGCCACGTATTAAAGATCTATATGTGGTAAATTAAAGGCCCGTTCACACGATACAACTAGTTGTATACATCTTGTCGCATGCCACAAATTGTATAAATCTGAGTTGTATAAAACTCGCTGTTCACACCACACTGAGTTTCATACAACTTTTAATCAGAACCAATACGTATAGAAAGGGGCTGTCGACAAGGGGATCCCCTATCCCCTTACCTTTTTTATCCTCTGTGCCGAAGTTCTAGCTCTTATGATAAGGGAAAACGACACAATTAAGGGCATAACAATAGGTAATACTGAATATAAAATTAGTCAATTTGCTGACGATACAGCCACATTTTTGGATGG
>JARDVA010076942.1:0-11837 GCA_030265315.1 Mopalia swanii
TTTTATTTTTGTCTCCGTCGTCATATAAGTGAAATACCCTTGAGTACGACGTTAAACACCAATCCAACAAACAAACAAACCAATACTGCATTTGATATAATAAGCCTGTGGCTTAGTGGTAAGAATGTGCAGTTATTAATCCTACTTCGATGTACCGTTCACGAGGTCGAGTCTGTCTGTCGACTATCTGGTATATGAGTGAATCACACAATGTGGCTCCAGCAATCATGGGGGTAGTTTTTATAAGGTTTCTTCTCGGTTTTCCACCATAATTAGGCAGTGTGAAATGGACTACCTATCGTCATATAAATAAAGTATCCTTGAGAATGGCGTTAAACCCCAATCAAGCAAACAAAAACAATCAGAGGGTAGTGGGTTCTATTCTCCGCCTTAACTGAAGAATCAGTTTTAGCTAAGAAAGGGTTATGCTAACATAATGAACATACTATGAATCAATCCAGCAATATATATTTTATTTGTAGCATAAAGTATTTACATCTGTATTGAATTTGAATATAGCAGTACATTGTGGTTCAACTGAATTCACGAAAGGTAGCCGGAAAATTTTGTTACCTAACTACTACAGGTAAATTTGTGACTGCCTGGTTGTTGTGAGATGTCAGGTGACATTGTGCAAAATATATGGTACTAGCTATCTTTGTCCTCTGTAATTTGGTTATCTGTTGTTTGCTTGGCGGTGCTTATGAGCTTCTCCACCTCTGTTACCCTCGGAGCTAAGGGGAAATATGAAGTTGATTGTTTTACTCCTCTTTGCCAGCCGTGCTAAACACATGGTTGTGTTGAGGGCCTACTAGTGGGCCACAGTTCAAACTTATCAGTGGGCCCCCAAATTTATAGAAAAATTGGCATGTTTCAGTATCCAATATATCCAGTGGACCCCCAGATGATACCCATTGGGCCAATGACCTACTAGACCTATCGATAAGTTCAGCCCTGGTCCCTGGTCGCATTACCCTTAGCACGTTTAACATGGTAATCTGATGAATAGCAATATTCAATGATGAGTACACAAAGTAGAATAAACTTACAACTCAAATAAAAGATACACGTGGATACATGCGGATTCAATATTCAGTTTATTGTTAAACCATTGTCAAGAATTTGATGGTTTAAATGACTAGTGTAAGCCTTCAATCAAAGTGAGCCTATGGAATTTAGGTCATAACATAGCAATTCAGTCTTATATCGCATGTTGTCTATGCATTTATTGGTGATCATGTGTTCAGATGATTTCCTGTCATCTTTCACTGTAAATTTACACGTTTTGTCTTGTACCATTTTTGTGGTGTACTTTAGTCGTGGTAGTTTGGGGCTTTTTCTGTAAATTGACACATAATATTGTCTTGTACCAGGATTAAAAACCTGCCCTTGTCTTATACTCATATCAGTGCTTGTTGTCAGTGACACAGAGTCTGGTTTCTTTCATTTGTTGAGATGGCACCTAATTCTATTAAAGTCTGTTAATATAATACACAAGTAGTGTAACCCCGAATAAGTCAAACTCATTTTCTATCTCTATATTTCAGCACTTTATTCTGCCATCATCAGGAGTGAATTGGTGACCGGTTTTATTTCTATATATACAGTACAAGTATGGTTATACATATTGTATAACCATACTTGTACTGTATATATAGAAATAAAACCGGTCACCAATTCACTCCTGATGATGGAAAAATAAAGTGCTGAAATATAGAGATAGAAAATGAGTTTGCCGTTTTTCGGGGTTACACTACTTGTGTATAATAGGAAACTGATAAGTGGAACCCAAGGATTCTGTTAATAAACTTACAGGAATGGGGGTGGCCAGTGACATTGAAAGGGAGATAAATATGTTACTCAAATAACTGGCAGAGCCCCCTATGTCATTGGCTAAGAATAGCAAGATATAAATATTCAGTTCAATTACACTGTTAGTAAATGACATAGGTGGCACTACCATTTATAGGAGTATCTCCCTCTATTGCCTCTGACCAACCCCTTTGGTATAGACGAGACTACTGATTAGAAGCATGGGTCTAAACCATCTCCACTGATCATGCCCTGAACTAAAAAATGGCAAATATTAAATTGAGTTAGTCAACAGTACTTCTATTTAGGGTCCATGATTTAGAAGAAACCATATTTCCAATATATTTTATGATGTAAATTTCAAATTGTATTGTACAGTGTGTAAATAAGCTGTAATATGCGTCTGTTCATTGTCTTTTAAATAAAATAATGTTTTCGTCATCTTTCAAGTCACTGGAAATGTATTTTATTAATTTGACTGAA
Organism: Mopalia swanii; assembly: GCA_030265315.1. Lineage (NCBI taxonomy): Eukaryota > Metazoa > Mollusca > Polyplacophora > Chitonida > Mopaliidae > Mopalia > Mopalia swanii. The sequence continues at coordinate 2,296 of JARDVA010076942.1, forward strand.
ACTAGTCAATCTTCTGTGGCCAATCGTTCAAAAGTGTATTAACTTTAAACCACAGTTGAATGACATCTGAAAGGCATAGTAGAGACAATCATTTGATTAAAACCATCGCCGTCTTTCCTCCATGGCTTGGGTACAGACGGATTGATGATCAACCAGGAGCATTTTGAATGTAGTGATATTCTGTAAATTACCGACAATTGTGCGGTTGACGCCAGGCAAATTACAGCTGTATAAATACACCGGGACTGCGCCATGATATCATTCAGCTGTATACCAAAGTGTTTTGTTTATATCTGACCAATAGCTTTCGGATTGAAAAGCTACATGTTTTATACGCCCGTCAAATGAGGGGAAGTATTATGTTATGGGGTTGTCCGTCCGTCTTTTCGGTTTCCAGACATTAACTTGAAAACCTCTTATTGAATTCAAATCAAATTTAGTAAGTGTGTTCCGTGTGACAAGACGTTACTTGGAATTGATTTTGGCGCATGTCGGACAACAGGGGGCGCCACCTGGTGGCAAAGTCTAACTTTCCTTTCTGTATGTTAATTTGAAAACTTCTTGTGAAATTCGACTCAAACTGAGTATCATTGTTCCATGTGACAAGACGTCACTTGGGATTAGTTTTGGCATATCTCAGACTACAGGTGGCGCCACCTGGTGGCAAACTCCAAATTTCGTTTCTGTTTGTTTACTGATAACTTCTGAAGGAATTTGAATCAAACTTTATATGATTTGTGACAAGACGTCAATAGGGATTAGTTTTGGTGTATGTTCGACTGAAGGTGGCGCCACCTAGTGGCAAAGTCTAAATTTAATTTGGAATTTGAATCAAACTTAGTATCCGGGTATATTGTAATGCCAGGTTCAAGAAACCACCTTCGACGCCACTGGCAACGAACAAAGACAAGACAGGGCAACGAATAAAGACAAGACAGGGCAACGAACAAAGACAAGACAGGGCAACGAACAAAGACAAGACAGGGTAACGAACAAAGACAAGACAGGGTAACTTGTGTAATAATTTGGCATGCCACATCAAACTTTATATAAATCAACAACCAACAGAACTTTGTTGTATCTATGGCTTTATTATGATCTTGTGGAAAATGTTTTGAATATAGCTTACATGAAACAGGTTTTGGGGTTATGCGACCGATTAGTAATTTTATATTAAACATGATAATGGCTTATGGCAAAATGTGACGACAAAAAAATCATGAATGTAAAAAATACGTGTTGAGCATTTTCATGAGCGATATAGAATGAGCTAATACTCGGGTAGATTAATGGTATTACTGGGCAAAACATTTATACTTTTACTATTTATACTGGCGATAGTATATGATACAGACCTGGCCACCTCGTGCATTTTGTACACATTATTTATGCTCCATACACAAATACGTGAAATACAATATAAAAAAAACTGCATTCTGAATCCATGAAGGCAAAAATGATAGGAAAACCAACAAAGAATACTCGAAAAGCTAATCATTTTTAAAAAAAAAGAAAATACACAAACTGGTAAGAAAATACTCCTTAAAAAAATTGTTACACTTAAGTACCATTTATAATAGACAGGTCTCTATATCGTTTCATTACCACATTCTTTACTTTAATAACCGGGATGGACATATAATCTATGTAAAAACGTTTTCAACACTTGCTAGCAAACGCAACATAATACTCAATTGGTACACTTTAGCGGGCAATTGTATTATTGTTATACACCTTAAAGTATTGGCAATTTTGTGACCAGTGGTTTCTTTTGTTTGCTAAACGGGCAATTAATTTTTCCCGGTATTATATGACGTCCTATTATGTTGAAAATCCTATTTCTTACCCAGGATTAAAGGCCCTAGCCAAAATTGCATGGCAGCACGTCATGTTGAACGTTTATGTCATATGATTTTGTCCTGTTAGGTATGACGTTGAGAAGGCCCATCTCCATGGACATTTTTCTGGAATGTAGGACGTCACATCCTGTTTAGCCAGTCTCTAATTCTGGTTTAGATCACATCACGAACAACTTTGCACAGAAAAATGTTAACATTTGCCATTTTGGTCATCACTACCATAACACAATAAAACGTTTGGTCACAAAATTGCACTACTTTTAGCTTTATAAATTACTACAGTAAACTGTGTCGTCATCAAGGTAGGTCCGAAATTGTTAATAGGTTTTCGTATATCATATATGATTGAGTTTTGAGGAGGTAAAGAATAGTTCCCGACTCTTCCAGCATAATTCATAGGTTTCAGTTAGGCATGACGTCAATAATAGGCAAGACTATGTCGGAACATCGTTCGACACTTTCCGTATACCGGTACAGTTATCTCGCAGGTGAATGGAAGCAATATTAAACGAAAACGTGTAATGCTAACCGCATGTTTTGTGCGCATGCGTGGAAATCAACTCAAGTACTCTGCGGATTTTTATAGAAAATAAAACACATCAAACAAGCCCGATTCTCGAGTAAAAAATCATTTTTAAGCAAAACACTGTTCCTTTTTTTTATGTAGGACTTATTGCAAATTATTCCAATTTCGTCCGCTATAAGTATTTTAATAATGATGTAACCACAATGACATCATCCGATCAACACAAGAATAGCCTTCAGACGTGAACAATAAACACGCGGATAACTGTTAAATGTTGAAAGTAAATCCATGGGAGTTATCTCCCGTGAAATGAACCGCTCTACATCAGAGATCAGTTACGACACGGATATAGCAGAGGATTTTCAGATCTAAGGCAAGACGTCTGATATAGTAAAATGACGAGGTTTGCTGTAAAATGACGAGGTTTGCCGTAAAATGACGAGGTTTGCCGTAAAATGACGAGGTTTGTCGAAACATGCTGGAAGAGTCAATAACTATCTTTTAACATTCGAAGATGGCACTCCTACTTTGCCGTACTGTATAAATTACACATGGTTTGTTTTTGTTCAGATCATAGACATATAGATCCACACAATTAGTTCGTTAAACTAATATACAGAGAAAATCTAAACTTATTCAACCCTTTTTGTCAGGCCTTAACAACTTACACAACCGGTCTTGTACAATTTGTAAATTACAAAAGAAAACTAATTACTGTTACATTTTTTTTTACAATGACGAGAATGGCTTTTTGAAGTGTAAAACACAGTTTAAAAGAATTGCGATTCATAATAATGAACATTGGAGGCAGGATTTTTGTTTACCCATCAACAGTCGTCATCTAGTGTTGTAAAGGCCCATTTTCATTAATCACAGTTTAAGATTTTAATGGAGATCTCCCGCCAAAAAATCAACCGAAACTCATCGGCAACCACAGTGTATAAATATAAAAGTAATAAAGTTTTGCTTAATTTTGCACGTTTCAATATTGCCTTTTGAAATAAACTAATTTTTGGCGTTAGATCTCTCGCTTTGCCTCTTTTAACAACATTTATTTGCATTGTTCCGTTTTGAAGGACTTTGGTATATTTTAATATTAACAAATTATAGTCTAATAATTATTTATTACACTATTAAACTAGACTGTAATGTGCTACATGTATATATACAATTGAGGTAGATGGTATAGTGCATTCACCCATTCAACAATAAAATGATAGGACAATCTTGACATGCTTTGACTAAATGTTAAAAGAAATGCTCAGTTTGGATTAATTTAAACTAAAAATACAAACAATAACACAGATAATTGTCACCGGTAAAAACAAAAAAGATGAGTAACAGTGTAGTGATATCTACCAATCGAATTTAACAATTTCCGGATACAATTAACCGGAAGAAGATATCTAACTATTTTCTAGTACTAACAGGGTTAAACAATGGCGGCGATTTAACGAAACATTGATAGTAAGAGAACAATATGACTGACAAGTTCTGTCCTCGTTTAATATATTAGAAAGGGACATCCATTCTCGAAACACGGAACATGATTAGAAAAGTTATTTGGAAACTTTTAACAATATCTTTCAAAACTGTTGGTTACAAAACATATATTCACGACCACTTTACCGTTTGGTTTCCTTTCCCTATAAGAATGAAACCGGAGCTTTTAGTGGGACACAAGGGGAGAGAACTTCTCACTCTACAAGAATAATTAACATTGTTCTCACTAAGGTAGAGAAAATTTACAACTCCAATAAAAGATACACATGGATAACGTATTAACGTTACAACGAACAAAGTAGTTACAAAAAGAGCACAATGGTTTTTAAAGCACTCTTTCACCGCCGACGCGGTTAAATGACAATAACAAAAGAAAAGACCTAATCACCAGAGAAAATACCAAACCATTCTAAAATCCATGTCTATTTACCTACTTTAATTCCTATAAATTCTAATTAACATTGCAAAAATGTCATCTATATTAAGGTGACACTCGATATTTTAACAATCGTTTTTACCGGGTTTACAAGAAAAAAGGGACATCTATATTTTTTATCTTCATGACGAAACAACAGACTGGAGGTATATATTTGTAAAGTATTAATATTTCTCCATAAATCTCAAATATAACAACTATGCACAATTCCACTGTTTTGGTCCTGTTCGGTGACGTGTTTGTTGGATTCAACATCCGATGCAAGTAGTATCACCGGCTAAATATTAATGTCATTTTCTATCGAAAGACCATTTACTTTTGGTTTTCTCTGGATTTCCTCAAAATAAAAATGAAGGATATATTAAAAAAATAAAATTGTAGTGTACGCCTGGAGGACCTGTTAGAGTTTAACGCCATACTCAAGGGTATTTTCCTTTCCTATCCGCTATTCTATAACGCTACAATAGGCTAGTGAAGATTTCCTCTGTTCTAAACATAATGGTCCTCCACGGTAAAGTAAAGACAGCATAACTGCATTCTGAACATACTACCCTTGCGGATTATTCGCTTGACATGCACGCCATATAATGAATGAATACACATTTAGTAGGTTCCCTTATACTCTGGTCGCGTATATTTAAATAAATACAAGAAAAAAACTCCTCTCAATAGGTTTCGTGTCAATTACGTTTTATATGTATATATAATATATATATTAAATAACGTACATAAATTATTTAATTATGCCTTGTTATATTACTTCGCCTTGTAGTAGGAGTTTTCACATAACTTCACATATGCTGTTTGTAATAAAATCTCCATCCAGGACTAATTCTCAAGTGTTGTAGAAGAGGCAAGTTTCCGACATTTTCAAAGTTTTGTAACCAGTACTAAGATCATTTCTCGTAATTCATCCGGAACCGAAAAAACACTCATGCGAATGCCGGAATCTTGCTCTCAAATTCCCTTAACTATGTATAATGCTGAAGCGCCTTGAAAGACTTATGGGGGGAATGGATGGCTAAATATCGTTGAGTTTCAACGGATTTTAAATATATGGATATGCCAGTAGTCGGCGCCATTTTGGACTCGGAACCGTAGGGGTCACTCTAATCTTGAAATTTCCCAAGAATGTTCCCGATTTTTGTTCTCCCAAAATTATGTCGATATGGCTAAATTATATAATTTGTCATCACATTTTATATCATTTGTCAATTTGCCTATATATGTATTTTCTTTAATAATACTTTAGTGGCGTAACTCTTGTCGAATGTTTCTAGAAGACTCACATATTGCTCTCCAGAATTCGATTTATTGATTGGTTTTGTTTGTTTGTTTAAAAGGCCAAGGTGTGGAATAACAATAATTGACACTCGTACAACCATAAAATGCGAAGTGTTTTGATTAAGCTTGACTTTTAATCTTCCTCCAGTGCTAAGAAAAAAACATCATTGCTACTCTCCAAACTGTTCTTAACCAGAGTGCTGTACAATTCTATGTTTGCAAATAGTGCATACAGTTATAGGGACAATTCTAAGTACATAGAAGTCTCGCATATTACAGCATCCCAATACTCCAAAAAGAGTTATTTGAAAACTATTCAAATTAAAGTGTTTTTACATAATTTATCCCAAGATTGTGCTTTTAAAAACGGCCCCATCAATGATTTTTCACACGCCTACTTTTAGGTCTTCAATCTATCAAATATTAATATAATTGGCCCCAAATGTACATGAAATAAAGATGGCGCACTTGTTACGTCCATCTGACCCAAATGACCTTGACCTTTGGCAATTTGTGTCTTCAAAAAACATAGACTTTGACCTCTTGACACCATGTAGTAGACCTAGCGTTCAATAAACAAAATTAGTAAATGCTGTATGAAATGGGTTTGGATGATATAGGTAGACCCTGCAATTCATTTAAAACAATCAACACCATTCCTGACGTTTCGAGTCTTGCTCTTCTCGCATATGCAATGTGGTTTTGATATAAGTGTCAACAGAAACTTTGTAACATTTTGTAGCTCCATTTGAGCACCAACGTGTTAGATGGCGGTTATTCAACGTACATAGGCCCATCTTCACGGTCACCTGACGAGCTACCGGCTGAACTGCTGTTGGACGAACTACTGTTGGAATTTTCGTTAAACATTTCCAGAAAAAGTGGCGGAATCTCGCCTGACGAATCAAGACGAATGCACAGCACGCGCTCGGCATAACGTGTACTGATACTGCGCAGGTCAGTCACCTTCATTAGAATTTTCGCCCAATGAACTGGCTGCAGAGGGCGCTTCTCGGCTATGTAACGTTTATAAGCTCCTAATATGGCATCCTGTATTTTCTCTACGGCTTCCGGTTCACGCAACCCAGAACGATCTGAAAACCAACATGCAATATTTATTATATTTTCTTTAAAAAATTCTAAAACAAAAACATATTTATGTTGAAACCGTAACAAATGCATAGTACTTTGGGTATTTTACCTGGAGTACAAAACCAAAACAAAAAGTGCGACTCAATACGAAGAGAAGAAAGGTTCCAGATGAAGGTACAAAGGCTGCATTTTCAAGCATATGAAACCGACTTGTATTAACCTTTTTCACTCACCACCAATTCTACTCCGATGATGGTGTGCCAGCCCGACGGATGAAGGAAAGCAACCTAGGCGTCAGCGGCAACGAATAATGACAGGACAGGAAAAGCACATGACGCAACAAACAGATCGCACTGGAAGCACTAAGGCAACAGCGCTCTCTACCAACTGCTCCCTGTCCGATAGCTAAGTTGTAACACAAAATAAAGTTGGAAGAGAATAACTCACCGGACTGCATGAGAAGGACTGATGCTAGCAAGGCCAGTTCTGTACTATCTAAAGCAAGTTTTGATAGACCCACAGCGAACTCGAAGATGGGCTCAACGAGGACACCAAGACTTCCTCTTGAGAGTTGAGCCCGAGGCAGTTTAAGGCCGTTGTGGAGTGTAAGTAACTGGCTATCCGGGTCGTAGCGACAAGCAGCTCTCAGGCACATGATCTCCATACAACAGGACTTCAAGAGCAAAATCTGGTCATCCACGTTCAACTGTGAAAAGGAATAATTAGGTACGTATAACTTTTCTTGTCGGGATTGTTTGCGTTAGTTGAAAATTCGATGGAATTTAACAACCAAACTACAATTGTCTTTTAGTAGATGTTTCGTTGCGAAATCAAAATAATATTGAGAGGTTTTTTTTATCAAGCTTTTATTTTAACATAACATGTATTTAATAAAATTTTCTCTTATCATCTATTGTTCTTCTCATGGTACAAACGCCATGTCAATGATTTCTGTTAATAAGTGTTTGTAAAATCAAGAAGTATTTAAACATCTCGCCAGCATGTGCAACCAATAATTCCCTTGCGTACTCTCAATCAGGCAATACGCAGAATTCATCGTTGACAAATTTTGGTCAACTCACCTGAATGAACCCTGGCACACCTTTGGCAAATTCTACAACTTTGACGATAGAGGGCGTCATTACTTCCGCTAACTGCTGCCATAATTCCGGATCCGCCTGTCGGAGCTTTTCATCACTTCTATCACACACAGGCTGAAAGGAAAATGACTCTTGGCTACTAACACGTTTTCTGTATGTTGCAAAAATGTTTTTCTTTGTAAAAAAATAATTCATGAGAACCTCGATAGGAGGTTGTTGAAGTTTGTTTTAAATACATCGAATGCTAGTAAATAAGGGAGTTGAAAAATAATTGGAAAACAAAGCTTATATTTGTCATTTTTTTCTGTATATTATTAAACGTTCATGCACATATTTAATACTTACAATTTCGTAATCATTTGTAATTTTGGCGCTGGTACATTCATACGCTGTTATAATATTCCGGATAAGAGATCGGTCATTGTCGGTCATACATTCGGGTATCGGAAGGGAGTCCGGCTTTTCCGGAGACTCCAATGGCTGGTCAAAATGTTCACTTTTCCGCCTTGCCCGATTTTCCTCGATTAGTTTTCTTTTGGCCACTCTTTGCTTCTCATTTAAGACAACTGAATTTTAAAAAACAAAATCCCGTTGAAGACAGTTGAAAACATGATACGTTTAAAATAGGTTACCTCTTCCAAAATATCAAGGTATGACCAACGCTGGCAAACCTAACAGCAGTCTGTATCAAGGTATGGCCAATGCTGGTAAACCTAACAGCAGTCTGTATCAAGGTATGACCAATGCTGGTAAACCTAACAGCAGTCTGTATCAAGGTATGACCAATGCTGGTAAACCTAACAGCAGCCTGTATCAAGGTATGACCAATGCTGGTTAACCTAACAGCAGTCTGTATCAAGGTATGACCAATGCTGGTAAACCTAACAGCTTGTTTGTTTGATTGGTGTTTAACGTCGTACTCAAGGGTATTTCACTTATATGACGACGGAACCTAACAGCAGCCTGTATCAAGGTATGACCAATGCTGGCAAACCTAACAGCAGTCTGTATCAAGGTATGACCAATGCTGGTAAATCTAACATCAGTCTGTATCAAGGTATGACCAATGCTGGCAAACCTAACAGCAGTCTGTACCAAGGTATGACCAATGCTGGTAAACCTAACAGCAGTCTGTATCAAGGTATGACCAATGCTGGTAAACCTAACAGCATTCTGTATCAAGGTATGACCAATGCTGGCAAACCTAACAGCAGTCTGTATCAAGGTATGACCAATGCTGGCAAACCTAACAGCACTATGTATCAAGGTATGACTAATGCTGGTAAACCTAACAGCAGTCTGTGTTAATAGCATCAGTTCTGTTTATGCTGAAGATTCTGGCTTAGTGGACAAAACTTATTTTACATCTTTTATAAAATATTGAAATTAATTTATTCAGCTTAACTTTGTATTTCTCTTTTATTGGTTGAGAATGATAATCATCATTTCTCAAACTGATCAACACCCCCGCATTTGACGTCATCAAGATTCTGAATCGAAAATCAGATATTTTGATGGTAATGGGCAAATACTCTTCGGCTTGAATTATCAGACTTGCGCTTATTTCCAGTGAGTAGTAGCTAGGCAAATAGACTAGCTCAGTCAATTATAATTACTAGTAATTGATTTATTGGTGTTTTAAAGAGGCACTAGCTCCTAAAATACGGACTTTTGTTGTAATTACAGAATCGAATGAGTTATACTTATTTTTCTGAAGAAGCCGAAGTTAGAAGCTTTTCGTT
>JARDVA010077053.1:0-11836 GCA_030265315.1 Mopalia swanii
ATACCACTTAGCCTACAAAGTTGGAGGTGGGCTTAACGAAAAGCTTCTAACTTCGGCTTCTTCAGAAAAATAAGTATTACTCATTTGATTCTGTAATAACAAAAAAAGTCCTTGTTTTGGGAACTAGTGCCTCTTTAACTAACTAACAATCAACTAACCGACTAACTAATTGACTAGTTAACTAACTAATTAATCGACTAACTCATTAATTAATCATCTCACTAATTATCTTGCTAATTAATGAATTAACTAATTACTTACCTAACCTGTTAACTAACTAACTAACTAACTAACTAACTGACTAACTGATTAACTAATTAACTGATTAACTAACTAACTAATTACTAACTAACTAATTAACTGACTAACTCACTAATTAACTACCTAACTCACTAATACACTAATACACCAATACACTAATTAACTAACTTATTAACTAACTAAGTAACAGTGTTTATGCTATAACCAAAACGATTCATTTGCATCAAATAACAGCGTATTATTTATCAAAACTGCGGTTGAACAGAGGTATAAAAACAATGGTCGAACTAACAATAAAGACCACAAAATTGCAGAAAAGAAGAAGTACATATACCCTAAAAATCTGTTGTGATTTATTATCACTCAATCAGGCTGTAAATATTGCTCCCGACTACTTGTGCATGGCTCTTTTTTTTGGTAAATATTTTTGTCTTAGTGCATGGTATTATGCTCAAATTTGCGCTCCTTCATAAATATAAAACTTTTGCAATGTTATGAAGTATGTTGAATTGAATTGGAATTTTGGAATTGATTGCGGTTAGCCTTGGGAATTTTTGTTCAATTTGTGCCTCCTGGTGAAATGTAACTCTGACGTTTATACATCTTCGAAAGAGAAATTTGTTGTTAATTGGTTTTCGACAATTACGTCTCAATTCCGTAAGGAATACAACTTTTAGTTTACAGATTGGTAACAGCCCTATAAAACATGTTGACAGCACCAGACTTTTGGGTGCCTACATTGATGAGCAACTTTCTTGGAACTGGCATGTGCAGACTACATTTGCAAGAAACTTTCTAAGCACTCATTAATTGTCTTTACAAAGATCTTAAACGTTCCGCCAAAGCATATATTTTACCACATCTCGATTACTGTTCGTTTATTTGGGGGAGGAGTTTATAATCAACGCGAAAGAATAATGAAATTACCAAAAAAAGAGCTGTGCGACACATTGTCAAAGAAGCTGGGCATCCCCAGTTATATGTTATATTATTGCAATTGAAATAGGTGTCATCGGCGTGCGGAAGTCAACATTATAAGTCTGATCTACAAATCATATGATCCCATCTTATATTCCACAACTGTTTACTTTCAACAAAAGTGATATGCTTACCAAAACTACCATTCTCCGATCATCAAATCATCATTATATCTCCCAAAGTAAACTAACTAGGCATATAGGTTACTTTAATTAAAGAGAACCCAACATTTTGTGGAATACAATTAGGAAACTCTCTGTCTGGCATCATCATATCAGTAGGCTATACTTATTCACCAGCTTCCAATCTCACTGTTGGAAATATTTAACAAATAATAGTGACTAGGCCTACATAACACACTCATTTGAATAATTTCTTAAGTTGCAAAACAATGTTGTTACTATAAAAATCTCCATAAGCTATTCTCTCTTTATTACTTTTTACGATAACCAAATCATCGAAATAACTATAAATAAGAAGATGACATGATTTATCGGTTAATTAACAAATCGACACGCTTGTGCCAGTGTGATTACTTTCTAGAAATATTGAGTTTTCGGGACTAATGAAAACTGAATTATGGTCTATGGCCAGCTGGCCTAAGGGGGATAACTTTTGTTATCTAGATGGTGGTAAAAAATCCTGTGTACAGAAGAAAAATGATTCATCGCTTGAATTCGTTTACAACGAACGTGATATCGGTATGTTCATTACAATTATGTGTATTTGTAACGTTCTGAATGATACGTGTATGAAATTAATACGAAAATGAAACAATAAAGACTGTTTTGTGGAAATTACTATACACCGATACCGGTAGTTTAGTGCTAAAGCATTATTCAGTGCAAGGATTTCGTTTTAATAAAGTTTTGCAATTACCAGAAATTGTGAATATTATAATAAAACAGGTACTAAGTCTATGAGTCTATGGACTTGTTCTATCTGAGTCTGGGAACAGTTGTAGGTCTAATATTAAAATTGGCCTGTCACTTGTAAGGTGCCTTTACAAAGGACGACCACAAGGTTAGTTAGGGTTAGTTTTAGGGTAGGCCTCCGTCTTAGCCCTATCTTAACCCATGGAGAAAGTTAGAAACTGATCCTCCGGCAACCGCTGCTATCGCCGGCCTCTCAAAACATATATCTGATTTTTCACTGATTTTTTTGTTACACTGAAAACAATAACTACATGCAGTATTTTAGCTACTTGCAATATTTAATTTCTAATCATTTTCAATCTTATTATTGCAAAGGGAGATAACTTAAACCTGTCAACTCGGTCGAGAAACTCAAATAAAACTTTATTTGAACGTAAGTAAAGAAAGAAAGAGTTAGATTATTGTGACTTTGGCATCCGAAAAAAATCTGAGAAAAATCAGATATATTTTTTGACAGGCCGGCCATAACGGCGGTCGCAGGAAGATCAGTTTCCAACTTTCACCATGGGTTGAGATAGACGGAGGAAGTAGCCCTATCCATTGTGCTAGGGCTTATACAGCTTACTGAAATTTGCTCAAAACTTAAACTTTTCACGCTTGCGAGTCATGAAAATTCGCGAATAAGTTTTTTTTACTTTGGAAGGTTATAACTTGGGATTGAAAACATCTATAGACCTTGTGTCCTAATTTAGTTTCATCCAAATTTCAAGAACATGACCTCGGACTACTTTTCAAATTATTTGCACCTAAAGTATATCCACTTTGTTCAGTCACACATGTTTTGGGTGATTTTCCTGTTGTCTGATTTAAATGAAGTTTCATTTGAATTTCCCACCCAAGTACCCCCATCAAGCTGATGATGTCTTAGACCAGGCCGGCAGAGCTGGTCAGCCCCGTCAAGCTGATGGTATCTAAGACCAAGTTGACATGGCTGAGCAGCCCCATCAAGCTGATGGTGTTTAAGACCAGGCTGGTAGAGCTGAGCACCCCCATCAAAATGATTGTGTCTTAAACCAGGCTGACAGAGCTGAGCAGCCCCATCAATCTGATGGTGTCTTAGACCAGGCTGGGCCCGCCGCCGTAACGTAGTGCGCTTTCTAGTGCGCTTTCTAACGCCTACTTTGATGTACCGTTCACGGGATCGAGTCCGTCTGTCGAAACTCAGGTATATGAGTAAGTCACAAGATGTGGCTCCAGCAATCGCGGGGGTGTTTTTTTTTACGAGGTTTCTTTTCGGTTTTCCAACATATTAGGGCAAGGGACAGTGTGAAGTGGACAATCCGTCGTCATATAAGTGAAATACCCTTGAGTACGACGTTAAACTCCAATCAAACAAACAAACAAAGAAATAGACCAGGCCGAGAGAACTGATCAGCCCCATCAAGCTGACAGTGTCTTGGACCAGGCTGGTAGAGCTGAGCACCAGCATCAAGCTGGTGGTCTTGGACCAGGCTGGTAGAGCCGGGCAGCCCCATCAAGCTGCTGGTGTCTTGGGCCAGGCTGGTAGAGCTGAGCAGCCCCATCAAGCTGGTGGTGTCTTAGACCAGGCTGACTTTGCTCAGCAGCCCTATCCATCTGATGGTGTCTTGGACGATACTGACAGAGCTGAGCAGCCCCATCAATATTATGGTGTCTTAAACAAGGCTGGTAGAGCTGAGCACCCCCATCAAACTGATGGTGTCTTAGACCAGACTGACAGAGCTGAGCAGCCCCATCAAGATGATGGTGTTTAATTCCACTAAAACCAGGCTGACATAGCTGAGCAGTCCCAACAAGCTGGAGGTCTTAGACCAGTCTGACAGAGCTGAGCAGTTCCATCAAGCTGTTGGTGTCTTGGACCAGGCTGGTAGAGCTGAGCACCCCCATCAAGCTGATGGTGTTTAAGACCGCTATAACCAGGATGACATAGCTGCGCAGTCCCAACAAGCTGGTGGAATCTACGACCAGGCTGACAGAGCTGAGCAGCCCCATCAAGATGATGGTGTTTAAGTCCACTAAAACCAAGCTGACATAGCTGAGCAGTCACAACAAGCTGGTGGTCTTAGACCAGGCTGACAGAGGTCAAAAGCCCCATCAAACTGATGGTGTCAGACCAGACTGACAGAGCTGAGCAGTACCAACAAGATGGTGGTCTTAGACCAGGCTGACAGAGCTGGGCAGTTCCATCAAGCTGTTGGTGTCTTGGACCAGGCTGGTAGAGCTGAGCACACCCATCAAGCTGATGGTGTTTTAGACCTGGCTGGCAGAGCCCAGCAGCCCCATCGAGCTGATGGTGCCTTGGACCAGGCTGGTAGAGCTGAACACCCCCATCACACTGATTGTGTCTTAAACCACTAAGACCAGGCTGACATAGCTGAACAGCCCCATCAAGCTGATGGTGTCTTGTACCAGGCCGACAAAGCTGTGCAGCGCATCAAGCTGATGGTGCTTGGACCAGGCTGGTAGAGCTGAGCACCCCCATCAAGCTGATGGTGTTTAAGACCAGGCTGGTAGAGCTGAGCACCCCCATCAAAATGATGGTGTCTTAGACCAGGCTGACAGAGCTGAGCAGCCCCATCATGCTGATGGTGTCTTAGACCAGGCTGACAGAGGTCAAAAGCCCCATCAAACTGATGGTGTCAGACCAGACTGACAGAGCTGAGCAGTACCAACAAGATGGTGGTCTTAGACCAGGCTGACAGAGCTGGGCAGTTCCATCAAGCTGTTGGTGTTTTGGACCAGGCTGGTAGAGCTGAGCACCCCATCAAGCTGATAGTGTTTTAGACCTGGCTGGCAGAGCTGAGCAGCCCCATCAAGCTGATGGTGTCTTAGACCACGCTGACATAGCTGAGCAGCCCCATCAAGCTGATGGTGTTTTAGACTTGGCTGACAGAGCTGAACAGCCCCATCAAACTGATGGCGTTCACGACACTAAGACCAGGCTGACATAGCTGAGTAGCCCCATCAAGCTGGTGGTCTTAGACCTGGTTGAGAAAGCTAAGCAGCTCCATAAAGCTGATGCCTGATGGTCTCTTGAAACAGATATGCATGACTGAGCTAGGAGGACTGAGTTGAGCAGCGCTATCAAGCTGTATCATAGATTTGCACACTTTGTCTTAATACCCCATGATTTGCAACCTGTGGTTCTTTGTATCTTGTCATATTTTGCTGTCTGTGATGTGTGATTTTAAAATTTTTTATGTAGGGAAAAAAAGTTGTGCTTGTCTCCGCCAGGTTTTAACTCCACTGGCTTGGTGTATAGGTGTGCTGCTGGCCCAAGATGATGCAGCCATTTTCCTATTCTCTCCCCTTGCTCAGCATTCCACCGTGTGGTTGTGGTAAGATGGCCACCAGAAATCATATTGTCAGCTCTTCACTGAACATGTTCTAAAGGAAATCATTGGTAAGTTAACCTTTGTAATAGTTGTACTTATATATTTTGATATTGGCGACCACTTGACTTTGTTTTAGAGAACTTGTCTTGCTTTTCTTGGTGGATGACATTGTTTGTTTTTAAGGGTGGATTGATACATACATTAATTATTGGGTGTATTGATTAATTTGTCTTCTAAAGTAAATGACTGTATACAATGTAGGTTGTTACATGTTAACAGGAAGGGCAACAGGTGGTAGAAGGCAACTTCCCGTTGCCGTGGTGCTCCTTGCTAAACATGAAGCTGATCTATGTTTTGGCATAAACCACTGTAAATTAACACAATTTGTGTAATTTAAGGTCAGTTGTGCAAGTGTGGTGCCATTCACACATTGAACTGCCACCCTGTCATGTGAGTGAAGTAGCCTTAAGTATTGATGCTGTTAGGTTATGGAAGAGCAGTTTTTTCGAAAAGACCATTTATATATTAATATACCATTTCACATCATGCTTGTTTGGTCATTTGAACATGGCATTAAACACTTCTTCCTTGCCTCCATATGAGTGAAATAACCATAAGTAAGGTGATAAACTGGGTTAATTGGACAAATAAATGTATTTACATAGAAAGTTCTGTTCAGTCATGATTTCTTTTTGTATTGCATCCGGTGATTATCTTTGTTTGTTCCCAGCGGTTTCTAGAATGATTCTCCTTACTCATGGAGCATGTTGTCATATGAGTGAAATAAACTTAATTACAGCATTAAATGTCATTCAAACAAACAAAACAAATACTGTTGCCTTGGTGCTCTCGGAGCTAAGGGACAAAAAGAAGAGCTCTTTTTTTTAACTTGTACCTCAATATGAGTAAATAATCTTAAGTACAACGTTAACATCCAATCAAATAAACACACAATCAAACACTTAATACTGTGTGCTGGCACCTCAGATATATGAGTGAAATAATCTCAAACATGACATTAACCCAATCAAATAAACAAACAAACAAATACTTAATGTTGTGTGTTGTAGAGCCTGCACCTTAGTCATAGGAGTGAAATAATCGTAACTACGACATTAAACCCAAAACAACCAAGTATTTGATGTTGTGTCTCGTTGAGCCAGTACTGTAATAATATGAGTGAAATAATCTTAAGTATAACGTTAAGCCAATATCATACAAACAAACTCTCAATACCACATGTGTGTTGTTGAGCTGGTGCCTCAATCATACGAGTGAAATAATCTTAAGTATGACGTTAAACACTAATCAAGCAAACCAACTCTCAATACCACATGTGTGTTGTTAAGCTGGCGCCTCAATCATATGAGTGAAATAATCTTAAGTATAACGTTAAACCCTAATCAAGCAAACCAACTCTCAATACCACATGTGTGTTGTTGAGCTGGCACCTCAATCATATGAGTGAAATAATCTTAAGTATGACGTTAAACCCTAATCAAGCAAACCAACTCTCAATACCACATGTTGTTGAGCTGGCGCCTCAATCATATGAGTGAAATAACCTTAAATACGATGTCCAACCCCAAACAAACAAACTTTGATGTACTATCCACACGTCCCAGCCTGCCTGTCTACCATCAGGTATATGAGTGAGTCACACTCTGAGGTTTCCTCTCGCTTTTCACAGTGTGAAATGGAGAATCTGTCGTCGTATCAGTGAAATACCCTTGATGACGATGT
This sequence comes from Mopalia swanii, assembly GCA_030265315.1. Taxonomy (NCBI): domain Eukaryota; kingdom Metazoa; phylum Mollusca; class Polyplacophora; order Chitonida; family Mopaliidae; genus Mopalia; species Mopalia swanii. The sequence goes on from JARDVA010077053.1 coordinate 7,232, forward strand.
GAAATCCCAAACAAACAAATGACCACTCAATGCTGTGTGTTTTAATTGAGCCGGCACCTCAATCATAGGAGTGACATAATCTTAAGTACGGCTTTAAATCCTAATCAAACAGACAAACAAACACTAAATACCAAGATGTTGAGCAGGCACCTCAATGATAGGAATGAAATAATCTTATGTACAACCTTAAACCCCAATCAAACAAACAAATAATCAATAGCCTACTGTTTGTTACTCAGCTGGCACCTCAATCATGTGAGTGAAATTTGTTTAAGTATTACGTTTAAACCCCAATCAAACAAACAAACTTTAGTTTAGAATAAACAATTATACAGTGCTATGTGTTGTTGAGCTGGCACCTCCACCATGTGAGTGAAACAATCTAAAGTACAATTTTAAACACCAATCAAACAAATACTTAATGTTATGTGTTATTGAGCTGGCACCTCAGGCCGACATATGAGTGAAATAATGTTAAGTATACATTGAATCCCAATCAATCAAATACTGAATGTTGTGTGTTATTGAGCTGGCACCTCAGTCATATGAGAGAAACAATCTAAAGTACAAGTTTAAACACCAATCAAACAAATACTTAATGTTACGTGTTATTGAGCTGGCACCTCAGGCCAACACATGAGTGAAATAATGTTAAATATACATTGAATCCCAATCAATCAAATACTGAATGTTGTGTGTTATTGAGCTGGCACCTCACTCATATGAGTGAAATGATCTTAAATATGATGTTAAACCCTTTTAATCGCCATATCAAACAAACCAACACTTAATGCTGTGTGCTGTTGAGCTGGCACCTCAGTCATATGAGTGAAATGATCTTAAATACGATGTTCAACCCTAATCAAACAAACAAACAAATAAGCAAATACTCAAAGCTGTGTGAGCTGGCACCTAAATTATGCGAGTGAAATAATCTTAAATATGACGCTCAACCATAATCAATCAAACAAACAAACTTTGATATACTATCCACGGGTTCCAGTCCGCCTGTCGACCATCAGATATATGAGTGAGTCACACTATGAGATTTCCTTTCGCTCTTCCAACATATTTAAGCAAGGAACGAACAATCTGTTGTCATATAAGTGAAATACCCTTAAGAACAATGTTTAGCCCCAAACAAACCAGCAATGCTGTGTGTTGTTAAGCTGGCACCTCAAACATATGAGTGAAATAATCTTAAAGGTAAAGACAACTGATTTTCGACCTAAACTTATTGTTTTTATTGCATATTTGCAAATACAAACATCTGTATTGCACTTGCAATCGAGTAAGCATAGTCGTTAATTTAAAAAGTGGGACTGACGTCATTGTTCGAAAACCCGGTATTCTAATCCAATTTAGTTTGTATCTGCAATCTGATTGACTGTTGGGTTTATTTTGGGACCGTAAAACCTAGGATTAACCGTCACAAATTTTGCTACGTCACACTCACTTGTTTTGTATTAATACGCGGTGGCAAATCGTACAGTTTGTAAACAAACCTGACAGACTATCAACGGTGGCGAATCCGATAGGCCTAAAAAAATTTTTATGGCAGTTGAGTTAACACTAAAATAATAATGTAACACAAAGGTGACCGGCCATTTGACATCGAATTAGAGAGTATATAGCTAATGTTATCTAGCAGTCCCGTGCAGTTAGAATTCCTCGGCAAAACTTGAGGACACATCGAACGCCCGGCAAACAGCATGCAGGGACCAAGAAGCTAACAAATTTGCAGTGTTAATTTATTTAAACATATATATACTTTTGTTAGGAACCAGTACCTAAAAAAGGTATCTAGATAAATAATTCTAGTAATGTGAAACTAGTCATTGAGCAATGTTTCAGCACAGGCGCCCGTAGTACATTGTCACATAGAGTATTACGTACAGTAATAGCCTTTCAACACAACGATAACGTCATGCGCCTGTGGTTTCAATTGACAGCGTTAAAACCGACGAAGAACTGTCATCTCGTTTCCTAGAAACGGAGTGAGTTCACGTGACTCATGAATATTTAGTAGTTGGCTGCAAGATGATCAAGATTACAAACACCAGCTAAAGTACAATCGGGAACTTTTTCATAATAAAATCATAAAACACATTTCGGCTGTAATATAATCAACTGATTAAATCCCGCTCAAAATATCTAAATCATTTGATACCGCCAGCATATGTGTTTTATGATTTTATTATGAAAAAGTTCCCGATTGTACTTTAGCTGGTGTTTGTAATCTTGATCATCTTGCAGCCAACTACTAAATATTCATGAGTCACGTGAACTCACTCCGTTTCTAGGAAACGAGATGACAGTTCTTCGTCGGTTTTAACGCTGTCAAACGTAACACTTAAACACGTAACTATGGAAATGTAGGTCATGACCTAGAAATTTCATTTTAAAAAATAACAAAACATGTTTGTCTTCTTTGTTCTCATTAAATCCCATTTATTTTAAAAAGTAGAATTTTATTTAGTTAGTATGTGGTTTGCTTTCATTGTATGTTTAGAGCCAGCCTGATCATATATTTCTATGGTGGACTTTTCTTGCCACAGATAGTGTGATAAGTCCACAATAGCCAGACCAGATTGTCTCTAAACAAATAATGAAAACTATCCACATACTAAGGACACCATTTTAAAACTACTGTTTGTCTAATATCTACCGTGGCGAACAAATTACATTTCATCTGTAATGGGCTGATACCAGACTGTACAGGCTAATTAACGGCAATACAGGCACAATGAAACTGGTGCTATTGTGGGATTCCAATACTGGCCCAGTATCAGATTGCTATAAACGGGCCTGTACTGACTGTATGCCGTACAATACCGGCTTAATTCAGTTGACACGGTGCGACTTGCCAGAATCGCCCTTTAATGGCCCGTTAAAAATACGAATAAAGAGACATTACTGGTCCGATTCAAAAATGTTGATTGGGAACCTTCCACCGCTGTGCTGGCTCTCTGTCACATGAGTGAAATAACCTTAAATATGGCGTTAACACCCCTGTCAATCAAAATAACGCTTTTGACTGCACAAGGTTCTTTTATATCTTCTTTCATAGTTAATATAATTTAATGAAGTTAAGCAAATTCATTTTAATGAAGCGGTTTTCTTCTGATGGCCTTAAATAGTCCTGTGGTATTTTGTCACTGTCTGTTTGCAGGCCTATTTGAAATGTTCATTCATCATACATGTACACGACATCAGTTTATCGTAAAGTGATAAGCAACCGAGTTGAAAGACATCTTCATATATATTCTGGATATATTTGAATATTTATCCAGCTCTAGTTATCCAGGAAAGTGAATAAAGTTTCGTATTGTATGCCTAAAAGTGTCCAAAAACAAATACTCATACACTATTTGAACAACAAACACAAATATTTAGGTAAGATTTTCTTGAATTCTTCAAACCATTTCTTATTGTTCTACAGATAGGAGATGTGGTATTATTCATCAGATCCGAGTGTTTATCATGGACTATGGCATGACATTGGAGTCTATGCTTCAACCCACAGCACCCCACCCAATGGTTGTGGTAGACACTGCTTCAGGGAATATTTTCTGTAGGAAATCCATGGTAAGGCAACCATCATACATTTTCATACAGGTTTCTGAAGTTGTGGCTCGAGGAAGCTTTCTGTTCTTGTCTTGTTTATTGACCACTGTTTGATTTAAGTAAGGGTTTCCTTCGCCCTTTGTTTTTCATATTAGTGAAATAACCTTGACATAAAACCCCAGTTATAAAAACCAATTGAACATGGTCCTTTGGTGTATGGACTCAGCAGGGGCTTAGCCAGAAATCAAAAGTCGGGTGTCCAAAATGGTCATTTTGCTTTTGGAGTAACTGGGTGTCCAATCATTACAAATTTCCTATCTCCTGCATGTTCAAATTTCTTAAAACAGGGTGTCTAAATGAGACAATAGTTCAATTCAGGGTGTCCAAAGAACAAGTGAACACCCCACTGCCTAAGCCCTTGATGGGAAGGCTAATGCAAGCGGCGGCCCAAAACATACACCAATGTGCGCTACTATAAGTTACAACTTTTTAAACCGAATTTCTGAGTGTTTTTCAGTTGGTGGCTTGTTGAACCTGTGCTCTTACAGCTAATGGGCAACACAAAGCCGATCAGTTTGTGATGTTCATTTATTGTGACTCGTGTTGTTGTGGTCATTGTTTGTTTCCGGTGATGTTGAGAGTGGTTTCTCCCACCCATTGGACAAGTACTCTATCATATGAGTGTAGTAACCTTAAGTAGAGTATTAAACCCCAAACAAACGGTTTTGTCTTGTTGCATCGTGTTTAGAGTATTAAACCCTAAACAAACGTTTTGTATATTGTCATTGTATCCATTGTCGTCCTTCAGTAGTCCTGATTTAAGTATAGCACAGAGGTAGAAGCCTTAATGTCAATTTAACAAAGTGGTTTTCTCCTCATGGCCTTTACCATCTTCCTACGCAAGGGTCAGTATATGTAAGACGAGACTTACACAGTACTATCTCTTGCTGTTACTCGATCGGAAAACGTGGCACAACATTTCATTGGACTATGGTAGAAACACGTAGGCTAATCAAAAAGGCGTTTACACATCAAACA
>JARDVA010077164.1:0-11835 GCA_030265315.1 Mopalia swanii
AGAAAATTCTCGTTTTAAGATGTTTTGTGCATGCCACTTAGGTTAAGGAAGGTCACTTACGGAAATTCTCAGGAAAAATCTGAAAAAATTGCACTTAAGATGTTTCGTACATACGGCCCCAGGTATGGCTTTATATAGCTAAAGTTCCATATTGATATGTAAAATACCTAACAACCGCAACAAATCACATCTTGCAACACACACAATACACCAGTCGGTTGAGAATACCAGCAGCCGTTTATAGTACCCTTGGTGTACGACGACACCAAGTGGTTAGTAATAGTTGTAACTACAATGGAAGTGAATGATTGAATGGAATCAGAATGAAAAGAATGAATGAAGATCAGCAATTAAAAAAAAGTAAACAAACAAAAAATCTTAGTATGTGACATATAAACATAAATAATATACACAAATGACTAGAAAACGCTATAAAAATGTAGCCCTTTCACTGCTTGACCAGGATGTCATTAGGAAACAGCCCACGTGTATCACGTATACGGTATAGGGCCATGTGGCTATTGGTAAGATCGAGTTCACTCAGCAGAAGATATGATAGCCATTCATAATTCTACAGGATATGTCTTTGTATATCAAAATGCTTTGTTTGACTTGGTCAACTTAGATTACCGTCAACAGATTTATAATTGCTCTTAAGCTAATAGTGAACATTGGTCTGAGAAGTTATGTTCCGTAACAACAACAACGCTACAAGCCCCATCCAGCGACATAACAGCTTGGTGCCAGTGCCGCCAGGATTACAAAGAGTACCTAGAAATACTGGACTTTGCTGAGAATACGTGTAGCAGAGTTTGTGATAACATATTATACAAATTTAAAGAAATGAGTTAAAATAGTGAAATTTCAACTGTTTATAACTATATCTAAAAAACGAAAAAAGATATTAAGAATCTGAATGATCCTTTTTTAGTTTTATATGTTTAGATGAACTGTGCAAAAAATCAGTTCTCTAGATATAATAACAGCTGAGAAGTTGGCATTTTCTCAAGTACTGTACACTGAAAAATGAAAGCAGAGAAAACGGGTAAAATGTAATTCTGATCTAGTTTATGACAGTTTGACCTCTTTCGTGCTCAATTCTTTGAAGTAGTTCAATCTGTTTTTTCACAATTTATTTATAATATCGAATTGACCCATTCTATGTATGTTTCGCGAATAATTATGTATATATATTGTGAAATATACCAGTTTATCTATAAAATTGACAAGAGCTGACCGTGTTAAATGTTAATTGAATTGTATTGAAGCTGTGGTCAATCTTCTAAAAGGCTAACACAAATCAACCACATGTGGTGTCAGTGAATAAGTGCTCACTATACAATACACGGAAACCGTTGATTGGCAGACTGTTACTCCTCTCCAGGTAGCTATCTGTAGTTAATTGCTCGTCAAAACACCACTGTTGTAAATAATGTAGTCAAGTTTTATAGTCAAAGTTAAAGGTCTTCAATTAAAAATGTTGACGTATCACACACACGCTGATTTGGTTATCAGTTTAGAACAAATAAATTCAACTGTTAATCGAAGCAATCGGTGTATTTAACCAAAGGGCCTCACTCAGCAATATGTCATTTGTGCACCTGGTCTGTTATAATCGGTTGATTTTAAAGAAACCTTTATTCTTATCAAATGGAAATGTTATACAATCAGTTAACTAAACAAGCTCCCAATTGTACATCCGCCAGTGGTTTGACATTGGCAATAACCCCATATCAAAGACTTTAGGCTCTAGTTAATTGTACATTTGTAATTTATGTTCTGAAATTCTGTATTTGCATTCAACACATTTATATAAATGTATTGTCTACATATTTATATTTGTTCATGAATTTATGTATTTATTGTTCCCTTTTTTCTATTCGTTCATGAATCATTTTAGATTTTATGTTGTAAAATTGCATTCTGGGGAAACATAATAATTTAACCAAAGACATTCTAAATGCGAAATTTCATTGGATGACCGTTTCTGTCAAATCCAATAGGCCCGGGAAACTGTGACCGCACAGTCTGTAAACTTAAAGCTCCGTTTATGAGCGGAATTGTTGTTGTCCCTGTGGATGCCAAGCCAAAGTGACAAATTCAGCCGCCATTTTTAGACTGCAACACGTGGTTTTGGGGTCAAACGCGCCACTGATAGCACAGGCATATTGATATAATCCAATGAAATTACGCGTAACATATCAATGGATGAACCATTAGGATATCCCATAATGCAATAAACCATACCCGCGCGTTAACTTAACTTAGGCCACGCTATATAAATTCGTGCGCTTGGTCCCTTGCTTCTTTGTTGGACTCGTGGTTGTTTACTATAATGATCTAGGTCACACGTGTTTTCAAGTACGGACTAAATACTTTCTAATTTTAACAAATAAACAATTTACTTTCTGAAATATTTTTAAACAAAAATTAACATATTAGGAAAGCAACTGTTCGATAACCGGACGATTTCCTTTTTGCAAAAGATAACGTTTGGTGAATCCAGACCTCTAACGTGGTCGAAGTTAACGCGAGGGTCTGGTTCACGCGAGACTAGTCTCACCCGGGATATAGTATGTAGAGGGATGAGAAAGTCCGATACCTTTCAAATCAGCGAACAGAGAAAGTGTTCAAATATACTAGTATCTTCTGAAAAGATGATTTTCCAACGGTTTTACAAGCGTTGAAAGGTATTTCATTGGAATGACGGACATCCATTGTATCATTTTACAGCCACATAAAGTCGTACAATATAAGTGTTTTGTTGTTGGAAAATTAGTGTTCCTCCAACGCTAAGTAAAGACAGTAAAACTATACTGTTAATTATCTAGCCAGTTTGTACGAGTGCATATGTTTCTCTTTTACATTGCCTTTTAGCGAATGTCCTCTCTGAGCAGCCAAGCAGTTGCTATTTATTAATATCACGAACCGTACAAAGACCTCACGGTATAATTCCGTCAGCACATATGGCATACTAGTTTAGATAATCAGTACAGCTTGTGTTAAATCTAAAGAAGACACGGACCCGCTACACAGTGGAAGGAACCAGTAAGCAAACTCTACCTTTCATCATCAGTCTTTATTCTTATTATATATATCTACGTGGTACATTGCTGCAGAGGGTACTGGTTAATGTTTTTCGTATGTGTATATGTGCGCTTTTAGAGGACTCCTCCGCGCCTCAGTAGGCCTACGTGAATAGTACAAACTCTAGCAACTCTAGTTGCTAAATAACAACCCTTCCTCATTATGTAATAGCAAACGGTATCCGAAGTGATTACTCTATACTACCAGAAGGCCATTAACTAGAAGTGTGAAGCAGCGTATTCAGTAGTGTATATATATATATACGACATTGTTTCCATCGCCCATGTATAGGAGATAGGTGACGTCGACAGTATGATGTGCGCAGTAGGTTATTAAAATTCTCTACCTCACGCAGATCGCATTTTTAATGTGGACTTCTGATACTACTTATATTCTTACTATATATATCTGGCGGTAAATGTGTGCAGGGGATTGTGGATACTGTGTGTAGGTGTGCGTTTTTAGAAGGCATTCGCCTTAAAATAGCTGAACACAGTTAATGCGTTAGGCAATCAAATCCTTCTGTCGACCATCACATATATGAGGGAGTCACACGATGTGGCTTCGGCGATCACGGATTTTCCACCGTAATGTGGCAAGGAACAATATGAAGTGGACAAACTCTAGCAACTCTAGTTGCTAAATAACAACCCTTCTTCATTATGTAATAGCAAACGGTAATGCGTAATGCGGCAAGGAACAATATGAAGTGGACAATCCGTCGTCATATAAGTGAAGTATCCTTGAGTACGGCTTTAAACCCCAATCAAACAAAGGACGACTCCTCCTCCGCGCCTCAGTAGGCCTATAGGTGAATAGTACAAACTCCAGCAACTCTATAGTTGCTAAATAACAACCCTTCCTCATTATGTAATAGCAAACGGTAATGCGTAATGCGGCAAGGAACACTATGAAGTGACAATCCGTCGTCATATAAGTGAAGTATCCTTGAGTACGACTTTAAACCCCAATCAAGCAAAACAAACAAACAAACCTTATAGCGGGCCAATCCATTGGTTACTTGCTATATCTTTGAAATACCAGTTTGCAGGTTGATCTATTCTAAACCCATGCCGAATATCTTTTATGATACATAGTTTATATCATATATTTCTATATTATGTATATGGTCATTACGTTTTCACGAGATGTCTGTCTCCATAACAACTCGAGAATAAGATCTAAATATTTAGAAACTTGTCTCTGGAAGTTTATTTAGAACAATATATGATTCATCCTTTTTTTTCATTATGGAACATCCCTGTGCTATTATTTTTTTTACTAATATATTTATAGTTTAATTGTTTCAATATAGAAATGTTAACATAACATTTAAACATTTAGAAAGATACAGAAATTACAGACACAACAAGCTACACATCGTATGATTAACGGGCGTACTCGGATAAAGACAGTTTAGAAAATTAACCATCAGCGTTTCAAATTGTTTGCAATCTCATTTTTCTCCAATGTAAATCCCTTTTCCTCCGGGAAAGTGTTCCACAATTTGCTCCCTGGTATCTAGTGCTTATAATCCCGTGTTTTGTTGTTTTACAGAGCGAGACTTGCGGGATTTAGTTTGTTTTATTGATTCACGCTCATCCATTGAAGGAGAGATGATAACAACATAACAGATAGGAACAGACCTTGGGAACGTAGACAGAAGCTAAAAATAGAGACTGGCAAGGTAGAAAAACTTCCACCCATACAAATTCCAGGTTTATTTCGAATTCCCTACGCCGTGTGCTTCGCAGTTACTTTTAACTGCAATTAAAATCCGACCTCCACATTGCTAAATAAGCTGTTTCATTATTCCGGTCACGGCGGTATATATAAATCGGTTAATCAGTTAATATCTCTCACTTCAAAATATCCTCATTCAACCATGTCTCTGTGAAAAGAAGAAAATCATATAGATTCACTATCAGATAGGTAAATATACAAGTCTGAAAGGTTGCTCTTTATGCTGGCTGAGTTCTGTTAATGAAAGGACAAACCAACAACAGGCCCTGGTGTGTAGTCCAACGTCGCCACTTAAGAGTAATACAATAGACACGAGTTGTGCTGCTCACCCTTTTTTTGTTAACGTATGTATGGCCAAGTTCTGTGTTGCTAGAGTTTTTGTTGTTATATTTACCAGTGATATTTTCGTACAAAGTGAGGAGCAAAAAGTTCACAATTTTGTGTACGGAATGAATACATCTGACCCTTCCACAAATGTATCTTGCTCACAAAATATGACTGCAATAGACTGTAGGAGTCTTGCGGACCAATAAAACCGCACAATTAGCAAGACAGCCCTCGAGCTGAATAGTCCACCGGCCGCCATCTTGACCTCCCTCTTTTAAGTTTAACTATAGGCCAACTCTAGATTGACGTGTTTATGTAGCAGAATAATTGTTATTTTCAGCGGCATGGTGTCAAGAGAGAGACCATGGGGTTGGGTTGTGGTCGCTGCCTCCTTCGTTACACATGTTCTTGTCTTTGGTTTATGTTGGTCAGTGGGAATTTACAATCTAATCTTTCTGGAAGTCTTTGACGCCCCAAAAGGAGTCACGTCATGGGTGGGATCTCTCATAATGGCAACCGTTTATGGAGCAGGTCAGTTATTAAAAACTTAACATGCTATGTAGCATTTTATTTCAGTCTGTTCCAAAAAGATTCAACAAAGAGTGAAAACAAATTGATTTGCCTGTTCATTTGCTAATATACCGGTTACTTTACGGGCACTTGTGCTTTTCAGAGAATATTTAAACAAATAGTGAAAAGTGGGAACGGATTGTCTCCCTGTACTGTGGTCGCTTTCGGGGGGCTATGGGAAGTATGTTTCTAGCATGATTATACTAAAATACTTTGCATGGGAGCAATAATAATTTCCCAAAAGCGAAACCCTGTACATTCTATGGATGTGGTATTACTGGGGATCAGTAAATTACTGTAGCATGAGTGAAATAACTTGATTCACTGTGTAAATAAAGTTTTAAAAATCAATTAATCAATCGATCGATCGACCGACCGACAAACCAACTAACCAACCAACCAATTAGCCAACAAAACAACCAACTAATCAGCCAACAAAACAACCAACCAATCAGCGAACAAAACAACCAACCAAAGCCAACAAAACAACCATGAACCAATCAGCCAACAAATTGTACTGTTTACTTGAGGGTCGCTATCCAGCGTATGGGTTACATGTCTATTGAGTAGGCAGAACAGAATAGTATCACCTTGGAAGACAGTTTCAGTAGATACTTTGACCCTTACCCTGGTTTGGAAGCTATCGGTTTTAGAATTTAGTTGCAACATTTAAAAAACAAACAATTTATATGAACCCGCGCAGTTTTTGGTGTACACTATATCCAACAGAAATATTATCTACCTCTGAAGATGAACGTAGTCACGTTCGAAAGCTAAGGAATTAAAAAAAAATGTATAAAATAGCAGTCGCTATCTTGTTTATTTAAATTTAGTGAAACCACTCCACACAAGTATATTAAATATTATCAATTGTTGAGAAGTACTATTGCTAGCAGCTGGCACTAACATACGTGCCATAAATGTACAGAGGAGAATAACATACAGATACATTAAAAGTGTCCTAGTACCATACCGATGTGGTGACAATTAGACGAAAGAGGCGGCTGGTATTAACTCCAGATTTGTCTTGATATAGTGGGTTTAAGAGAAACAACTATAAACCAAAATAAGTGATGTTTCGATTGTGGACCCGGGGATGCTCTGGAATGCTCTGTCCTTTCTTGACTAATGTATTTGTTCCAAAAACTGGATCATCTTATATTCTTGCTATTCCGGAAGCATTCATGGATAAGGCATCGGTATGGTACTACCCATATTCCCCAGACAAATCTTATGTTTCAACGAAATTCTGTCATAGAGTTTCACGTCTGACCTCGCCTTTCCTAGGGAAGTTGGGTATATCACCGGCAATGCGAATTTATGCCGGTAATATTTTCGTCACCAAGGAAAAATAATTATGACCAACACATCCACTCAGTTTTTATTTAACGACCTTTCCGTTTAGAGTTGAGATTAAAAGCAAACAGCTGTGTTGATTCCTATAATTTTGATTTTCATGAAACAGGTCCTGTGGCTAGTATCCTGACGAACAAATACGGTTGCCGTGCTGTAACGATCTTGGGCAGCCTTGTTGGGTTTGTGGGGTTAACTATCAGTTGCTTTGCGCCTAACATCTACTTTGTGATGGGGTCATTTGGAATATTAACAGGTAAGTTTTACATGACAAAATGACTAACAACTTTTTTTGCCATCAGTATTTGCCAAAGCAGTTACCTAAATGATTTAATTGATAAAAAAAAAATCATAAACAAATTACTTAACCCTATAACTGTTGAAATGGTTGACCCCAAAGAGTGTTATGTTTACAATTCCATTCGGGGGGATCATTATTTGGAAGAGGCAAACAGGGGAAAAAAGACTGTAAACCGATCTGTTTTCGCGTCCTTGTTTCTGTCTTGGTGTTGGATTGTCTGGTCACTTGTTACCAGTGGCGTCAAGGGTTTACTTCCCTCATTGTACACATATGACAGATCGTAAAGCGCATATGATAGACCGCTACGCACATATGACGGAAAGTTACCCACATATAATGGAAAGTTGCGCAAATAAGAACCATATTTATCCGAATAACCCCAACAATAAAACATATTTGTGGGTAATTTCTAGGTAAAACATAAGTCGCTTATTAGTGTCTCTGTGTCAGTACTCTCCGTAGACCCTCAGTATTGAAAAAGATCTGGTGGTCTTATGAAGCCCCTGTAGGTCAGTCGGTTTGGAGCATCGGTACTTCTAGCGAGAGAAGCAAGCAAACCTACTTTCTGTGCTATTAAACTACAATATTGGCCTCTACAATCGTATACTTGTTAAACCAACAAGTAGTTGCTTTGCAAACAACCAGTAGGGCCAGATTCTAATTCTGGTATGTACAAATGGTTAGTTCCCATAAGGTTTCAAAACGTGTTGGAGGGAGTATATTCATTGGATTTGAACCAATTAATGTTAAGTTCAATTTCAAAATTATAAATAATTCTACTAGGTGCCTGATAAAAAAGCGCTAATAAAAAGGATAATCCAAACTCCAGAATAAAGACTTAAATTCGTCATCATTAAGCCCCGACAAATCATTGCAAAAACAGCAGGCTTTAATATTAATACCCACTTATAAAATAAGAACTCCACCTTACCCAGAATTTATTGGTAATATATTCTGTGTAATGAGGTATAGAAATCAGATTCGACGATCCTTCATTTAACCAACGTACAGAAATCACAATGATAGAGGAATTTAACACCATGTTGTTCAGACAAGACAATAATTCAGAAATATTGCTGTTCTAAACATTCAATAATCGAAGACGCATTTAAATCTATGGAGTAAAAATGTTGAATCACGTCCTGTGACGGGTAAAGCGAGGTTCGATCATGACCTGGAGCTTCCCATGTACGCAAGTTTGTTTTCGTGCAAAGTTGTGTTTGACAAAGACAAAGTAAAACAGTGCACAGCGTTTTAACGTGTTAATTAGTGACGATACTGACGTATATAACATAGCATTTTGTTTCAAAATATATCACATATGAATTGAATACTAATACATTTAGGTTTAATCACTATACCACTAATGTTGTCTTTGCGAACTCTGTTTTAGGCTTTGGTATTGGGTTGTGCTTCATTCCGGCCATTACGATTGTCAGTTATTATTTTGACAGGAGACGATCTTTTGCCGTTGGCTTGGCGGCATCAGGGGTCGGGGTTGGCACGTTCGTCTTCCCTCCGCTTATCAGAATACTTTATCTTGAATTCGGCTGGCGAGGAAGTCTTTTAATAATGGCTGCCGTGATCTTGAATGTTAGTGTATGTGGCGCTCTAATGCGTCCAATTCGTATCGAACAACTAACTGACGATTCCAGTATTAAACTGATGGATTTAGGACTTTTTCAGAACTATGGATTCTTCTTTTTCTGTTTAAATAACATTTTAGTGTGTTTTGGATTGTCGGTGGTGTATATTCACCTAAGTGCATATGCAGAGTCAACCGGAACGGATTCTGAACATAGTGCATACCTGATATCTGTGATCGGCATAAGTAACTTAGCCGGGAGAATTTTGTTTGGTGCGATGGGACAACTCAAGCAGGTGGACGTAATAATTTTATACGCCGTTGCCTTTTCGTTATCAGGAGTTACGATAATCCTAATCCCTCTTATCCAGGATTATCTATATGTCATGTGTCTTGGATCCGCCTTCGGATTTTTATCGGGATGTTTCGGCACACTACTCGTCCCTATGATTGCGTTATTGGTCGGATTAAAAGGCTTAACCAATGCATACGGTCTCCTTCTGATCTTCGAGGGCCTAGGAGCTCTCACAGGAGCGCCATTCGCCGGTGAGTTTGTGAAATACGGTATAAATGCACTGTAGTGTTATGTGCGGTATAATTTATATTTAGACTAAAATATATCAGGTGTGTGCTAATAAAAGTAGATATGTTTCAAATTTTATCATCGTTATAATTAGCTTTAATTTGGATCTATCTGATACAGGGATGTTACCTTTTTCTTGTTGCTATCTTTTCAGGCTGGCTGTTTGACATGGTGAAACACTACGATGTTTCCCTGTACGTCGGGGGAGCGGTCCTTATATTGAGTTCAGTGGTTATGATTGGTCCAATTGTGAAAATCAGATCGGGAGTTACCCAATCAGATGTTATAGAGGTTGATGTTCCCGTAACTCAAGAAGAGAAACCAATGTTATCGTGACGAACGATAATAAAGAAAGAAGTTACCCTGGGCATTCTCTGGTTCAGAAATCCGTCTTCTTCAAGACACGGGCTGAATATAGCAATGGATTGGGGGTTTGTGGTTTCAGCACTAAAACCAATGCTTCACTGGCGGATCGGCGATTTGAATCCCAAATCAAACGCTGTATTGGAGGATTTGTGATTTGAATCTGAAATCCAACGCTGCAATGGCGGATCGGCGATTTGAATCCCAAATCCAAGGCTGCACTGGCGGATTGGAGATTTGAATCCCAAGTCAAACGCTGCATTGGAGGATTTGTGATTTGAATCCCCAATCCAATGCTGCGTTGGCAGATTGGAGATTTGAATCCAAAATCCAACGCTGACTGGCGTCTTGGAATTTGAATCCCCCAATCCAATGCTGCACTTGGAGATTTGGGATTTGAATCCCCAAACCAACGCTAAATTCAGTCATGTTGGTTCACGCAGTGTAGCAGCTTTGTAAGACAAGTCTCAACGCAAAACACTAGTCTTTACCTTGTATCGCTTAGTTCTGGCTTTATATTTCGGAGATAACACTGCTACAGTTGCTCTAGAAACGACCAATTTTAGGGAGCTATGAGTCATGGGGCATATCCCTGTGCTCCAAACCCGGAAAAGTGAAATGTATATTTACCTCCAATTACGTCATAGTCTTCACTGGGGAGTTTTTCATACAAGATGAACAAGCACAGTATCATGTAAAACATTATTCATTTGAGCGATAATGTAGCTTCAATAACCCCTATATCCCGGGAAAGGTTACAATTTAGCGTACTAAAAAATGCCGTCAAACTATCATTTATTTATTTTATAAAGTTCAAGTGAGACTTATAAATATACATCAATACGTACTTCCACTTGTAGTTGCCGTACGCTGTGTCAGGCCATTGCGCATTAATTTCCGCCAATATTTGGGACGACGTATGCCACAGACCAGCGAATAAAAGGAGTGCCAAACAAGATGGCCAGGGTGTATCTTAGAGTCAATGTCTCGACGTAGGGAGTAGAATCGATTATATTTAAAAATGACGATATCTCATCTGTGTTGTTGGTAGATTTAGTCACGTGAGCTGATGTAGACGGTCTTCGTGGTACCCGTCTCATCAGGTCTGATGTCGTGGACGCTACTCGTAGACTCTATAGGTCTTGTGACGTGGGCCCCTAGTGAGAACAGAAAGATATTTGATTGGTCAATATTGGTAGAGTTATTCAGTTTACTGATTAAAGTGCAAGAAATGGTCGCCTGGATCCGATGTATAATATATACTTTGAATTGGCCGAACTAACAGTTTAAGCTATTTTTTTCTACAGATGCTCGCTCACAGCTGTTTTCTATCCATAATCGTCTGTCATCCATTACAACACAAAGAACAATTTCGAATTGTCCTGCGGCACGAACCGAGCCCCACCCAAATATAACCATCCCGAGAATGGTGCTGTCTGTGGAGAAAGAGCTTTCCTTTTAATTCGTTCAACTCAACCAAGGGAGACTATATTAACTTAACGGTTAGCTTATAAGCTGACTTATCCTATACTTCGATGTGCTGTTCACGTGTTCGCTGTCGTCCATCAGGTATATGAGTGATTCAGACGATGTGGTTCCGGCAATCGCATGAGACGCTTTTACGAGGTTTCTGGTTTCCCCCCTTTTTGTAAGCAAGAAACACTGCGACAATCCGTGGTTATATAAGGGACATACCCTTGAATACGACGCTAAACCCAATCAAACAAACAATCCCACGGAGGAGCCGTTTTGAATCAACATATCGTCCAAAAATCAGTTTATATTCAAGAATGCTTTTTAAACGTTTTGCAGTTTAGAATACCCTTAAGGTAGGTCGGCACCTTCGAGGTAAAAATTTGTCTGTTTTTGTTTTATTTGTTAATACGAAAATTCACATTATTAGCCTGCATTTAGTGAAACAAT